>BGZK01002125.1:0-77840 GCA_005406025.1 Eumeta japonica
GGAACATCACCCAGAGCAGTAAGATACATTTTTTCGTCACCCCTACTTTTAAACCTGAATGTACAAATCGATCTCTACTGATCGAAGTCTAGTTAATAACCCCCGAAGAAATCGTGTCTTTGTTTATAATTTCCTATTAAATTCATTGCTATTTGATGAACTATACAAATGTCTGAATGCATTCCAGACAAGGACTGCTTCACAATGTTCCAACAAGCTTCAAAATAGTTTTAAAAATGACTCAATATGAGGATAACAATTTAATTTGGGTTTTGTAAGTGGTAATAATCTGTAAAAAGTTTATTTAATCGCTTTCAATGTTCTAGTATGTAGAGAAAACAGTAACTATTATGTTTCACTATAAAAGGAAACCAACCATGTGGCAATGTTCTAATTTGGAAAACACATTAGTATCTTAGTAATCAAATTAATAATATATTTTGTTAAGTCGTACATTTTAAAAAATTGGATCCAAAGTGCCCACTTTTCTAAAGTTGGGCCCAAAACGTTGGTTCTCTTGTTTTATCCAACTGCGTGACACAAAGAAAAATAATATGTTTATCAGCCTATATATGTATGTATGTTTGTTACTTTTTGGTGCTCTATAGATTAAATGCATGGGTTGACTTTGATGATTCTTTTATGTCAATCAATGTGGCTTAATTTTGTGAGTGTCACTAAAGATATGAAAGTAATTAAAATTCAGTATGGCAACAACCAGACACCATATTATGAAAAAGAAAAAAAATAACATTCGATATATCAAGTAAGGTATTATTGAATAGGTCTAGGTTTTGAATAGGTCAGGTATTATTTTTCATTTTGAATGACCGCTTAGGGTCTATGACAATTTAAAGTTGTCAGCAACTATTTTCACTCAAATTGTCGAAACTTGTAATAAAGCTGTTATAAATTTTTTTTTTATTATTTTATAAGTCTTATCAATTTAAAAAATCACATTTATAGCTGTAAAATACAAAATGGCAGTAGAAGAGAAAAGAAAAAAAAATATGTGATATTGAGCAACATACCATTGAGCAGGTTTTTGAAAAGCAATATGATGTTTCTCAAACAATGTTACAACATTAACATCTATTTAGGAATTACAGAATTTGAATTCATAATTTATTAGTATTAATATACCTTTATTGATAAAAGAAAGTTATCGAAAGAAACTTATTATGACTATTAGAACAAGATATGACATTAACATTGCAAATTATGAAAAAGCAACCTTAGTTTATTGTTATAACAAAACTAAAGAATATTGAATAAAAAAATAAGAAATTTAAAAAACCCAACTGCTTAAAAATGAACTATGAATATGGAAATAACCTTTAAAAAATCACTCAATTAAATATGACAAATATTTCCAGTTGTGAGAGCAAAGAGTCGCAGCAAGTAACGGAATATTAATCTGATACCTTCAACTACAAATATATGTCATATCTATTTTGATGTTTTTAAGATGATCCTGTTTCCTTCTTTTTAGTTTGCTTTTATGCAGTCGGGATTTCTAAAATATTCTTAATCATTTAACTTACTATCCAGTCCCTGTAATGAGAAGCTATACTCATTAATGCAGTTATTCTGGTCGATGATTGATCGATGGCTTTCTGTACATCCATATGTTCACAGGGAAAAATTAGACATACCACTTCTTATTCAGGCATTCACATTGGAACATATCAGACTATTGATGGAAAATTATTGTAAATTTATAATGCCGATTTTCGAAATAATATGTTTCAGATGCAAAAACCGGAAGCGAGCTCCGACATTACATAGACGTTACAGAACTACATGTGCCCAGACCTGGAATGGAAGTTCAAACGTATATGAAAGACGGCCAGATAGACAATTGGGACCTGTTTGAAAAGATGCTTGATTATTGTTATGCTAAAGTTAGTGTTTTTAATTGAAGAAGGCATTTTCCTTCTCTATTTAACACACTCTCTGAAGTTGATTTCTGTCCACCGCTATATCCTTGATATCCATTGATTCCTTAGAAAAGGTTATTTAGAATTAAATATGCTTTTTAGAAACCTATGTAACTAACTAACCTGACCTAACCTAACCATTACTCTTTATTATTCTCTCAAATAAACTAGTAAATTATTTTTCTATGTACTCAGGAGTATAGTACAAATTAAGAAAAGAAATTATACAATTAGAAGTGAGATAAGAAGATATATAAAAATAGGAAATTGAGAGTATTATTACACAAACTTAAACAATAAGAGACAATAATAAAATTCAAAACAAAAATTTAATTACTCATTTTGCATTTTCCTTTATTCAAGTTTGCTCTAATAGCTTAACAAGTATATAAATTATATACTGTGTTGTAGGTGATACGTTCTCCCTCAGAGCACCATCCAGCTCTCTTCACAGAAGCGGTTTGGACATCCCGACCAGCACGAGAGAAACTAGCCGAGCTACTTTTTGAAAAATACCAAGCCCCAGCGTTTTTTCTAGTCAAAAATGCGGTTTTGGCTGCATTCGCAAATTGCAAAAGTACTGCTCTAGTGATAGATTCTGGTGCAAGTCAAACATCTGCAGTACCTGTTATAGATGGGTAATTTAAGAGATTTACTATTGATTTTCTTTTAATTTTTTATGATTTGATAGAAAAAAACAAATAAAAATGTTAATATCTTCCTTAAAAAAGTCTTTAATGGAGATAACATAATTGGAAAATTATGACATGGCTATGTATTATCTTACTAGAAGGCATTGTCTGGAATTTAAAAAAAAGGTATTTAATACTGATCACATAACCAATCCATATAATGGAAGATTTTGAAATAGGTGTATTGACTCTTCCCTGACCTTTCATTTCAGACTGAATAGCTTGCACTAAGCCTTCTGCTAAAGCTTAGTATTTGTTGGGAATGATTAATGACCTTTATCACTAATGTAATGATAATATCCATGATATATGGTGTAACATGCTCTCTGAGACATGAAATATGCAGTTTCAATTTGAGCCAACTCATTGAACAATTCACTCAAAATTCAAACTCATTACCTTGTGATTCAGAAGCAATGCACTGGCCATTATACCATCACCTTGTATGTATTATTACCATACCTGTAATGTTTTCAAATATATTTATTTTCAGTTATGCGCTGGTAAGTGCTGCAGTGCGATCTCCCATTGGGGGTGATCATCTGGCGATGCAGGCCAAACAGCTCCTGAATAGCTTACATGTCCAAATGCTGCCCATTTATAGTATACAGGTGTGATTCCATAATATATATTTTATGCCTGCAGCTTTGCTTATGTGGATTTAAAATTACTATACCATTTGGTTCAATCTCAACCTGAATCTAATTTTTACCCTAATCCTCCTCTACATCTTTACCCTTATCTCAATTTAACTTACAGCGTTGAACTTTCAGCCCCAATTAAATTTCTAACTCATCCCAAATAGGAATCCGGAATATCTTAATTACAATTCTGTTACCAGTACCGATTCTTATCGGTTAATTTTAATCATTTCCAGAGTTAATGAAATTAAGGTCTTGTTTCCGAGTACAATGCTTGTTATAGTTCTATTAACATCGATGACACAGTAAATATTAAAATCTATTCATTATCATTCTTTTATTTTTCAGCGAATATTCCTCAACTTGTCCTTTTTACATTGGTGCAGGATTTAGAATTATGTTGCATATATCTTGTCCTTATGACTTATGTTTGGTTGTGTTTGTTTTGTTTCAACCTTTGTTCCGTGTTTACTACTTGAGTTAAGCCTTTCTTCTAGATTTTCATTGCGAACAGTGCTGTGAATATAAATGTAACATAATTGTGGTCTATGACCCACATTAAGTCGTCACTTCGCATTGTAGAGTGGAGACATTTGTCACTTTTTCGAGATGATGATTTTCGAACTCGAAACAATTATTTCCATTGAATATTGAGTGACTTCAGTTATGTTATAGTTAAAAATGTTGAGTTTATGGAAAATAGTTAATTTTCCCTGTCTATTCATAATTCAATAATTATTGCGATAACTCAGTTTGTGTAATCAACGGAAATGTTATAAATAAAGCTGTTTCAATATTTTATTCCATTCATCAATATGAAATTGCAGAGCAAAGAAGTAATAAGAGAAAGAGAAAGACCTCGTTACACGCTCAAGACACTTCCAGCCGGTTTGACGCAGTCCTGGCAAGAGTATATGCTAAAAAGGCAATATGAAGATTTCTGCCACTGTATAGCGCAGGTGAGAGACAACACAAGTGGGTTTCGACTGCTTTGAAAAATTTAGATTTTTATCAATTTTTAAAACTGGTGATGAATTATGTTTATTTATTGACAACATTTATCATAACCGAACCGAGTTCGATATTCGGAACAATCTGCTGACCCTGCAACACCATCTGTGAACTTTCGTGGGTAGTATACAAAAAAATTACTATGGACATAAAGAGCATTCTATATTTATTCTCAAGATATAATCTAATATCATAGAAAATCTTATCAAAATGTGTCCAGTAGCTTTCACTTGATATACATATAAATAAGTCAGTGGAGAGGTGTGTTATAATCAGAAACAAGTGTATTTTGTTTACCATTCTACTTTTTACAAAGCCTCTTTTAAATTTATTATTTTTACATAATAGATCCAGTATATGTACAAATATATATTTTACCTATGCTATGATAATATTTTTATTACTAACTATGTGTATAACATGATATGTATATGGTGTATACATATATTATTGTGAAATGACTCCACCATGGGTATGAAGGTTGAAATTAAATGAAAGGAAAAATGTAGAACAGCAGAAGGCATATATCAGAAATACAGAGTTACAATAAATTGGTATGTAATCAGTTGATCGCTTGTCGTCGATCGCACTTGTGAACGCACTGATCGCAGAAATAAAACTCAACTCCTGCGCGCCCACAGTTCACTATTTATACCTGTCGACTTGCCGTCCAGATTTTTCTTGAATCATCTATGACAAACAAGTCATAAACATGTCACATCTGACATAAACAAATTGAGATTTATTGCCTCATGAAAAAACCACCCCACAAAAAAAATCTTTTTTAAATAAATTGTAAACACATAAAAAATGCGACAGAGGCAAAAGCTTGTTTATTTCTAGAAAATTCTATTCTTGTATATAGTTTTCGGGGAATTATTTTATAGTTATAATTTTAGCTTGTGAGTGTAATTCGTAACAATATATTTCAGTAATAATATGCTATTATTCTCTTTATACATTTAGATATCTGAGTCTCCATATGACGAAAGAACAGCTGGTTCCGTTCCGGGTATACACTATGAGTTCCCTGGTGGCTATCACCAGGACTTTGGTGCTGAGAGATTTAAGATCACTGAATGCCTCTTTGATCCAGCTGCTGGGGCATCACATTTGGGTATGACTTTGTTTAATTACAGTTTTTGTATTGCAAGTTTTGTGAAATTGTATAATTTATAACACTATGGCATACTTATAATAAATGGATACATTATCCAAGAATAACATTGCAAGGAATTTGTAATTGAAATGTTTACAAGAATGAAAGTCATTTAAGATTAAGAATATTTAACAATAAACTTAACAACCCCATATCAAAGAAAATTATTTCAATATTGTAGAATAAATGAAATGAAATGGACAGTAATATTGGCATGTTATTGATATATTTCTAGATTAAACACATTATTTACTATAAACAATGAAAATATATTTTCAAAAAAGCATGTTAAACATAAGGTTACACACTATGAGAAAAAAAAACCATTTATATAAAAAAATATAAAAGAAGGAAAACAAATGTACAGTAACAATTTATTAGTTGTAAAAATTGTAAATTGTAATTGACATCTTTTAAAAGAATAGTTCATTTCGGAATGCAAAAAAAAGGACGTGTCAGGGTTTTACATCACAACTCCTTGTCTTTTCATCCTTTTTCATTCTCCAATCCGAAGTTTGTGTATATTAGCTTTGTTTTACTGATCATTCTGTGGATGTGCTCAAGTCTGTGCGGCGGCGGCGGCATGCGACGCTGATGCCCGTCCGGCGCTGTGGGGAGCGGTGGTGGCCTGTGGTGGCGTTTGCGGCGCCAGCGGGTGGCTGGAGAGACTCGGACGCGAGTTGGCGACGCGCGCACCCTCCTCGCACCGCCTCAAGACGCATGCGGCGCCCACGCCGCACGAACGACGATTCGCAGCTTGGATAGGTCAGCGCCCGCGCATTGAGAGCGTTTGAGAAATTCGACATGAATACAAACTTGTTTGATATTGAAAAACATTGTGATTATAATATTATACAAATAAGAATGTTTTATATTATTGAGATTATTATTATTTATTACTCATAGAGTAGTTCGTTTCTCATGTATGATTTAGTTGAATTACAATTAATTTCACTTACCTATTGAAACTATTTTTCTTACATTATTATCATTTCATTGTCTCGTTTTTTTGCTACTTATACATTTATTACTAAAGATATAATAAAGAATAGTTTTTTTTTCAACTCTTTGATTTCATGGTCTTTACGTTTGATGAAACAAATTTACTGCATCCAGGTATTATGGTTGTGTTATAGTACATATAAAAATCAATTGTTTGAATGTTCTCCACAGGTGGATCTATCCTTGCGTCTATCGGCTCCTTCCAGCAGATGTGGATCTCATCACAGGAGTACGACGAGGGGGGCAAAGGGCAGCTGGAGAGGAAGTGCCCTTAGGAAGATAACTGTTTAAATTAGACCATTTTTAAGCATTAAATTTAGATACAACAAAAAAATATATTTTATTTTACAATTAATTACCATTCACACTTTTCTGCATGCAGATTTTAAATATTAAAATTGGTTCAACATCTTTCAATAGCATATTCAAGATTTATACACAACTACAAGCGTCCATATCGTCGCCGTAGAGTGAAGACCTTGTAAGTACTAAAAATGCAACTTTTCAGGAGGGAAAACAAACCGCGCCCTGTAAATTTTTTATACCAAGCGTCATTTTTTTTGGTTTTTTATCTAATAAAATAAATCACGTTTCCTTATTCTACAATGAAAGTTTTACTATAATGGTCCAAAGGTTACGAAATGTTCCTTAAAGAGGTTTTCCTGGTAAAAAGTCAATAGAACCTATACATTTACGAGGATATCACTGATAAGAGAAAAATAAAATACTGGTTTTATTGAACATTTTTTTGTATAAGGGTCACAAAATATAAAATGTACGAAACTCACAACAATAATCAACGTGATTAGATATTTTTTTCTACGAAAATTTTCAAAAAATATTAATCAAAACAGTTTTCAAAAATCCAAACATAAAACATTTCAAATAGCATACCAGGCCACGAGGTATTCACACTGGACTGAAGTTCGTGCGTATTTACGAGGTTCTCATAATACGTCATAGATGGCGCTACCATAGTCGAATAATTTTTTGGATGAATTCAGCACGTGCGTTACGAGGTTTTCTATCCAGAAACGTAATAAAAAAAAATATGACGAAATTGCACCTACGAGGTCTTCACTCTACGGCAACGATGTGCAGTTATTTCATAATCTTAGATTTTTAAAACAAGTTATGTTTCAGATTTATATAAAATTTAGATTTCCTGTTAAATTTTGCCAACAGCACCTGTACGTTCAGACCGTAATACTTGTAACTATTTGCTATTTTATTACAGCTGCCACTGAACCATAATCGGAATTAATTTTGATTATATTGAAAATAATTAAAATTATATGATGCACAAAAAAAAAATCGGACCGGCCTGGCTAGAGCCACACGGCCGTTAATTTAACGCGAAACATCTATATCGGTGGGTTGCTTTTAATGTCAAAAATTAAAATTGAAACTAGGGTAGATTTGTTCTAAAAATTTGAATACAAAATTGGTAAAGGCGTTCACGGCGTTGGGTCTGCTAGGCGTGCCCTGGCAGCTATGCGATGCTCGCTTCGAAATGTGAGGCAATGTGTAAATGGCAATTTAGGCTTTGGTGTGAGCTGCCATCAAACGCAATAAAAAGAGAATTTTATTGATGTTTCCTTTATTTAGCGCCATCTCGTAGCATTTTGAGGTGATAAATCAGAATTAAATTGTTGCTGTATTATTAAATCTCAACCAAAAAAAAAAAACAGCAATTCATGATGTATACTATAGATGGCACTATTTATATAAAATACATGAATAAATTTTGCAATCATTGGAAATTGATATATCTAATTTTTCCTCTTAGGAAGTTGCAGTACAACGCACGGAATTGTTTCGCTCTGAATTGTCTGCATATGACGCCATGCGCAGGTAGCGGGAGTAGAGGGTTGTGCTCGTGCTCCACTACCCGATTCCTTCATCGCCCGCGTTCCTATTTACGACAATGCGACGCTTCCTGTGACTAACTTCACGGCAGCAAAGATTTCACGTTGTATTGTACCGTTTTTCTTCACCAGAATCGAAAGATGACGAGCAAAGCTAGGTACTTTATTAGGTATTAAATTAGAATTACGAGCGATTTAACACATGCGTTAATGTACTATGAAAATAGAAATGACCGAGTGCTGGCAGGGACAAATGGGGTTGCGATACAAAAGGAGGGGGTACTTTGTCACTATGATTAATTTTTGAGTACGGCATAAACACATGTACCTATAAATATACTATGTACATAATACTAAAAGTCAATTTCAACTGCGTCAATTTGCATTTTTGCTACCTTCTTATTGTCATACTGAACCCATATTCTCTAGTTGCAAAGTTAAGGGTTATTTTCAAAATAAGAAGATAAAAAATACAGTGGGCTATTTTTAGTTTTAAGTAATAAACCCTAGAAGTGTAATTTAAAGGTATCACTAATTCATTTTGAATCGATTATTAATGACAATATGTCTATGATGGAATAGGTTTCGGCAGAAGCGCAGCGTGCCTTGGCGGGGCCCCGTATAAAAAATTGTTTGGGGGCCCTTAGGAAGGGTAAAGATTTCTCATAAAAAAAAATTGCATAAAATTAAAAGAAATATTTATTCATCATAATTATCTATCTGTCACTTTTTCCAATTTTTTTACAAACAATTCAAAAGAAAGTTGTGTTAGTTACACCATTTATAACTCGAGAACAGCAAGAGCGATTTTTGGGATTTTTTTGGATTCATCTGTGCTCCGAAAAACAAAATGACCATTAAAAAATTGAAAAACTTCATTAAAAAATAAGTTATAACCTTAATATTTTTATTCATACATTAAGTACTAAAGGGCTTTGTACGCCATCCTCATCTTTGTCATAACAACCGTCATTATTTATGTGCGGCGGATTACATTAATATTCATTTTTTTCTTTCACTGTCAAATAGATCATAGTACGTCTTTCATTTATTGCCAAAAGGCTCAAACTTCAACCTTATCACTTCAACATACTTTCTTAGTTTATGATTGCTGTTAGGGAATGCTGCCAACTTTTGAACTCATGCTTTATGCGGGAAAGAAAGAAATTGTTTTTTTTGACATCAGTCATTTGTGAAAAAAAAAAGTTTTTATCAATTTTTGCTTACGCACGTTGGGGGCCCCCGTAGTCCGGGGGCCCCATATAATTGATACGGCAGATACGGCGGTAGCTACGCCCCTGGGTTTCGGGGTAGCTTTAGTATTAGAGCTGGCAGCAGACAACTTGTATATGGGAGAGTAATTATCAATTTTTTGCTGAAAGAGAGATTATACTATCAAAGAATTAAATTTGAAAAAAAAGTTTGAGAAAAAAATAATAATTGCTATATTAATTAATAATATTTAATTTAGAAAAATTTAGATGCGTTTGAAATTTAAATTTTTTTTATATCTTAAAAAGAACAATGCAACAAGAAATGTTAGTGAATATGTAGATGATCCTTTGAGAAAAAAGAAACAAATGATACATTCTTTGCAAATTTAACCAAACTTACTTATTTTAGTTCCTGTCACGTCATTGAAGATGGTGTTACACATGAAAAACGTAAGAAAAAACCAATTTTCTTCAAATTTCCTTTCGTATATTTTTCATGTTTTTAATTAGTTTTTCAGCTATTCGGAGTGGAGACAAATCCAACAAATCAAAGATCATAAAACTTTGTTCGGTCGTTCTTAAGTTATATAAAATATAAGTTAATATAAAATAATGAAATATAATATAATAAATAATAAACAAAATAACCATATATATAGATTAGTATTTTTTTACTTGATATAAAAGAGTATATTTATACATCCTGATTTATCTGTAGTAAACTTCCATTCAATTATGTTATTTTCACTATTTGTTATTTTGGAAATTACGTTACTCAAAGTCGCCTTATTATATATTTTTTTTCAGTTTGATAAACTGAATATAACGCTATACATTCGCAATGGTATAACGTTATATTTGCTCATCCAAAATGTAAAAGTATATTTGAGTAGATGTTTGTCACACGCTGACAGCTGAACGGATTGTAATAAAATTTGACGTAGTGGTGGATTGTTCTCAAATAGGATACAATGTTAGTATTAACATTGTATTGCATAACATAACAAGATTACCTTTTATGTAAAAAAAATTATAAATATCAGTAAAATGGTAATCTGTTATTACTAACAGCCACTGACCGAGGACCAAAATTGACATCAAGAGCTCTATTGGAATAGCGAGAATAACTAATTTTAAAATGAAGGGATTCATTCTATGCACACACACGAGAGTGAAATCACGGGCATATCTGAATTATAAAAAAAAAAGAACGAATAATATATATGTAATGAAAATGGTTTTCTTTATAACGCAATCACGTAAAAAATTCCCTAGTGTATGCGGAATCATTTATAAATGGTTTCATTATTCTTATAATATTATATTTGTTTGGATGTCTGTTGCTGATATAAATAGTAATATATTACCATTACCATTAATGGCCAAGGCAGGACCGAGATCGATATCGACACCTGTATTGAACTGACTTCGGGAAGAGAATAAATTACAATTGTTATCTACGTGTATGAAAAAATATCCTCGCTTAGTACAAAAGCTTACAAGTTTATTGACGGTCCAGATTTTCAGACTGACGTACACGCCTTAAATCGAATATCAGATAAGACTGTGCGCACACTCCATACGAATCACAAAAGGAAATATATGAAAAATGAATATTGTTACTCACTATACTCATAAGCAAATAGCAAAACAACAAAATAAATCTACCTTCAAACAAATAACAGAATAGGTAACTAGTGTTTATAACGCATATGGGACGTGTTTAGTTTATAAAATCTGTGAATTTTGATTGGTTGGACTTTCCTCAAAATTACAGAGCATTTCATTTTTATTAACTCAAAAGTAAAATATGTATGACTTTATTTATAATTAAGAATGGAATAGGACGATTTATGACTTTGTTTACATTTCAGGAAATATTTCAGGCCAGTCGTTCGTAGCTATAATATATGGGAAATTTGGGAGTTGGGAGCTCGATTCTCTTTTCAACCGGTGCGTTGAGAAGCGAAGTGTGATTAGTGAAAAATACTCTAGTAGTTTGCAATTTTACTATCGCATCATAGTTGAATATATGACCTTATTCTTATATCAATGTTTCCTTTTCCTGTCTCAATCTTTAAATTTTTGTAATGGTATACCATCACAATACTAAATAACGGTACTCACTTCCTTGATAGCCAATTGCAAATAAGTATGAATAAGAAATCGTGGTGCCTACTATCGGCTATACTTGAAGAACATTGAAACGACGTTCAACATATTAGGTTCGAAATCAGTTATTTCGTATTTTGTGTCGGGGAATCAGTTATTTCGTATTTTATGAGCAAAAAGTTGTAGTAAAATTTCTTTGGTTGTGGTGTTTGTATCTGGCCAGTTGTGATACCACTAAATAGATGACAGTTAAAAAAAAATTATATGAAATAAAAACTGTGTTCCACCTTTTTTCTATTTTCTTTGTGTTCACCAGAATAAGTGAATCTGACGTTGAAATTCGATACATTTTGAAGTTTTATTAAAAAAAAAAAGGGGAAAACGCAACAAAAGCCGCGAAAAAAATTTGTGATGTTTATGGACCTAATGCAGTGTAGCGCAAAACTGGTTTAAGCGTTTTCAGTTCGTTAATTTTGACGTCAAAGATGAACCTCGCTCTGGTTGTTTTGTTACGGCTAAAGTCAATACCATTTTGGAAAAAGCAGAGAATATCAATTACGATTTAGCTGAAGAGGTGAAGATTGACCATAAAATAATTTTGACCCATTTGAAAAAAGATGGATACACAAAGAAGCTCGATACTTGGTTCCCACACGAGCTCACTGAAAGAAATCTAATTAATAAAATTAAGAAGGGTAGGTAGAGACTAATGATAACCACATGGTACGATCTCTGCATATCTCTTTTGCCTCACTGACATCCATCAATGTTTTCATGCGAGCTCGTCGGTTTCGGGCGCTCAAAACTTGGCCCTTTTTTAATATGCCACCAATTCGGCCTACGGTACCAATTTACCTGTTAGTATCTTTAAAACGGCTTTAACGATTTTGATGAATGTTTATGCTTTGTTAAGGTTTATCTATATATATGTCTTCCCTGGAAAAATGCGATTAAAAATATTTTTCTTGAGGTTGCTTTCATAGCGCCATCTGGTACAATTGTGAGGTAATTACGTTGTTGATATGATTTTGGTTGTAGTATCGAGGTGCCAATGAGCTTAATATGAAGTTCTTAACAACATATGACAATAGGTGACATCTTTAACATGAGAGCAGGTAGCAGATAAATTTCTCATATCAAGTAGTGATTGTATGTTGTGTATTTAAATATTTATTGTTAAACTAAAGATGGCACTGTATACGTTATTATGGGTATAAATATTAATTTTTAGAACTGTACATAAGTAACTTTTCCCTTGGGAAGTTATAAAATTCCCACGATAAACTTCGAAAATGCCGGGCAAGACTTCGTTGTCCAGGCATAAAATTACAATTAATTGGTTGTGCAGTGCGCTTATTATTAAAAATATTCAACAGTGAACCATAAATATTACAAGTGTGAGAAGCAGGAGTGCCAGTGAACTTATAATAAACAATCAATTAATTAATAGATAATCGATTTATTAGACAGTATCCAGTGCAGCATCAGTTTACGCCAAGTATTTGTACAAATCCTTTTCTCCTTCCGTCCGTTCCAAGAATTCATTCTCTATAAGGATATCGATGCATTTCTGGAATAAATCATACAATTAAACATTTAATAAATTATTTGAGTATATTTGCATTATAGATTTTTTAGACGACATTTATGGAAGAAAACATATAAAAAAGGTAAAATTATATAAATATGCTCATAGAATAGTGATTACGATATTTTAAACTTTTATCGTCCTTTAGACCTGTATATCAGAAGAAGTGGTTCAATTCGACTTCAGGAAGAATCAAGAGCAAAATAACGGGCGAATTGACTCATTTCTCAATACACCTGTGCCCAACCCTCGCATCATACTTCAACCTACTGCCCTGTTCCAATCTAGTTGAAAGGAGTCACGTGACCCATCGACTGTTACCTCCAACCTCATATTGAATTACAAAATTTTTTTTACTCGTAATTTTTTTTTTAATTAATATTACGATTGTGCTGGTCAAATGTGAGTCACGATTGTAGCGAAGGTTATGCCCTTGGATATCAAATGTACATTTACGACTTTGAACAAATTGGCTGTGACAGATGAATGTGCGCATGACTATCGTTACAATTCAAAATGAAATAAGATAATTCCACCCTTTGGCTGACACCTTCATGGACAATATTGAAGACCTATAATTTCCAATTATCACTTACGAAAAGTTACAGTTTGTTTATAACATCCGTTATGTGTTTAAAAGAATTTAAAATGTACACTACATACCAAATTTACGATTCAACAAGAAACTATATATTACTCAAAAACAAAGGAAAAATGTATAAAATCTTTTGGCGCGTACGGCTGTGATGTAAAGATAGGCCAAAGCCAAGGATGTCCTTGAATATTCGGACTCTCCAATTTTCTTAGGTGCACCGTAAAAGACAATTTACAGATTTTTAGTTCAAACAAATTATATACAAGTTTTGTGCGGAAATGTGAGGTCACCTTTACGAGCTGCAGCCTTGGCTTGAACCGGGAGGACAGCTGGTGCAGCACTTCCGTCACGAGTTGCTGGTGTTTTAGGGTGTTCCGCATCTTCATTACGCGGACGATCGTGGCCTGTATCGACAATAACACCAGTTCTTACAGTCATAATGTGATAATAAGAAATATTTTATTGCATAAGGAAAGAAAGAACCAAAATCGATTTTGTTTATGACTAACGTTAGAGAAAATTTTAAGATAAAAGGGAGTATTTAAGGGAATATTTAATAGATCGAAATTAGCAATTTTCATCTTGTATGAGGTATATAAAATGAAAGCTAGTTATTTGTAGAATTTGTTCATAAATAAGCTTTTAACAGAATTAACGCTCTTAGATTGTACTCTATTACACAAATGATTATATTATAAACTCACGCCTATTTCCCAAAAGGGTAGGCAGAGATATCCACATGGTATCTTTGCATACCTCTCTTGCCTCACTGACATCCATCCAATCCAGACATCCAATATATGAATTCTGTCGACTACCTGGTAAGCATAGTACAAGCCTCGTTGCTTAGTTTGGAATAAGATGACGTTGTGTATATGTCCGAATATATTATTATCATTATTATCCAGCTACAACAAAGAAGCGATGTAATTTTTTTCTATCAGTCCACTCAGAAAACAATAATAATTAGCACTTTTGTTTCTCTAATTATTAGAGTTAATTATGCTTAAGAAGGTAGTTGACTATAAACTAAAGAAATTTGCACATTTAACATTGAATATATTGCCTAAATAGACACCGCCGAATCCAAAACATTTGCAATAAAAAAACACATTGAGTTGCCATTTGCGAAGAGCCGGCACAATCAGATAGCTAACAACGTTGTTGAACTCCATAATCTTTTTCTCTTGCTTTTATATAGTACTTTTCCAACAAATGAAATATTCACATTGGATGTTATGTATTAGCGAAGTGAATATTGATAGAACACCATCTACTGATACCACATTGATTGTAGCTTTGACGAAGTATTCAGTCAATCATCAATTCTCGATATTAAAAGTGCTGCATGAAATGATGGCTTCATTAATCAATTTTTAAGGACCTATTACGGTGAATTAGATAAGTTAATAAAACAACATAAAGCATATCACTGCAAACTGGCCATTTTCTCATTTCACGAAAGTTATTCTTCATAAAGTCTAATCAAAACCAGGAGCAAGATCCGACGCAAGCAATTAGGGCCCATCTCCCTTGCAATCATTCATAAAATATTATTCGATAGTCTAGTCTTCTAGACTATCAAATAATATTTTAGTCTAGTCTAGTAGTTTCGTAACTGTTTTCAGTCTTCACGAATATGCTATGGTACAAACAGTATCGCCTCTCAGATGGAAGATGAAACTCGAAGTTCTTGTTCATGTACATCGACTACATCACTCATTCTGTGAACATGGATTTTTATATCAAATTGGTTCAACACACCGACTTTAACAAAGCTTTAGACTCAGTGAGTCCCAACATATTGATAAATGTTAATTGAATGATAAGTGCGTCAGTACGTAATAATTCAGCGAGGCTCACCTAACTCAGCCAGGCAGACCTGGTTGATAATAAAATGACATTCAAATATCGGAATGAATTTTTTTATATAATGGGTACAGCCTACATTTAGCCTTATTTCAATAACCTTATTGCTATAAGAGAGCAACGCTTCTATATATATATAATAGGTAGGAGAAAAAGTTTTTTCGTATTTTGTAAGTATGAAGTTGCAGTAAAATCTCTTTGGTCTTACTCTTTGTATCTGGCTAGTTTTGATACGATTAAATAGATGACATTAAAAAAATAAATAAAAAGTAAAAATGGTCTGCTGGCATTTTCCTATTGTTTTTCTATCCAGCAGAATGAGTGAATTTAACGTAAAAATTCAATACATTTTGAAGTCTTATTCCAAAAAACGTGAAAATACGACACAAGTCACGAAAAAAATTTGTAACCTTGACAGACCTAATGCAATGTCGGTAAGAGTAGCACAAAACGTGTTTAAACGTTTTCAGTTCGGTAATTTTGATGTCAAAGATGAACCTCTTTCTGGTCGACCTGTTACTGATAAGGTCGATGCCATTTTGGAAAAAGTAGAACGAGATAGGCATATTAGTTCTTACAACATAGCTGAAGAGCTGGGAATTGAACATAAAACAGTTTTGAAAATATACAAAAAAGCTCGATACTCGGGTACCACACGAGCTCACCGAAACAAATTTAATGAATCGTGTACTCATTTACGATTCTCTACTGAAAGGTAATGAAAGCGAAGGCCACACACGTCTTCAGCCATTCAGCAAATATTGAGGGTTCGGTTGGGAAGTGTTAATGCATCCACTATACAGCCCTGACCTTGCACCCTCAGATTTTTACCTGTTTCGGTCTCTTTAGAATTCTTTAAGTAGTGTTAGTTTAACCTCAAGAAAGGACTGTCAAAACTACTTGTCGCAGTTTTTTGATCAGAAGTGCCAAAAATTATACAGCAACGGGAATATGTCACTACACACAAAATGGCAAACGAGTTGTTGAACAAAATAGCGTACATGTACTACAATTAAATGTACGTAAAGTATGATGAAAAATTATCTTGAATCTGTATATGAAATACGAAAAAACTTTTTTCCCGTCTTTATATTTGTACATCGTTATCTCGGGAACGGCCTCAAGTATTTTGATGGCAATTGACGTTTTGAAAAGGTTTTTAGTGTCAAATTCATCTATATAGGGGTATTTTCTGGAAAAACGAGATATTTGTTTTCCAGATGCTGCTTTATAGCGCCATCTCGTAGAATTATGAGGTAATTACTTAGTTTATACATGCTGTTGTTTCTCAACAACAAATGTCACTACATGACATAAACTACAAAAAGACTCCACTTAAGTAAAATATGAAAAATATATACTTAAATATTTATTGTTGGAATAGAACATAAGGTTTTTTTCCATAGAGAGGTATCATATTACTGCAGCGAACACGAAAGACGTCGAACAAAGCTCGGTTGCCCAGATGCTAAGGTTTAGCAATTGGTTAAGACTGAGCCGCAGTCGCAGTTAATCTTCAACAAATCGACATTCTTACCTGAATGAGCATTTTTCTGTCTTCCTCTGTGTTTTTGTGAGTCGCTTCCATTTCAACTTTCAGCTGTGTCTTGAGCGGTGTATTGAGATTTACGCGTAGTTTCTTACTGAAAAAAAAAAACGAAATACGGGCATTTTAATTAATAATTCTTACTATGCACCTGTACATAAAACGGATATTTGTATATATGTAATCGCTAAATACTAACACCGTTTCAAAGATCACCACAAAACTAGGGACACCTTTTTAATTGAACTTTTTTGATTTTAAAATTTGGGAAGAAGAGTGTTTTAATCAACTCAAAACGGAGGATTTTCTACGTTCGTCTGTATATATATTTTTTGTAAACATTCAGTGATAACTACACGAATTGTGGACCGATTTGGATTTTTTTTTTTTGTTTCAAAGAGTATTCTTTCGAAGCGGTCCCTTAGTAACTAAGTCAGGATCTGATAATGGAATCCCAGGGATATTGACAGAGATACGCTCTAGTGTTTGAGCTCCTTTTTTTTTAGTTATTCTAGTGTTTGTGTATGGAAGTCAACAACTCGTGCTCATGAGCTGATGATGTAAGCCGCAGCATCCCTCAAGAGTTAGAAGCTAGGAGATAATACTGCGATTTATAGATAGATACTATTTTGGAATGGTCACTAGTAAGATCTAGTGTACACAGAATGAAATTGTCTATCAATGTGTCTTCATATTTTATTAATTTATACAATTCCAACGTGACAATCTTAGCAGGAACACATCGGAACTCTTTAGCAAAACCGTAGAAATATTGGTATTGTGTGTATAAATTGTAGAACTTTTATATCATAAAGAACAAGAATAATTTATATAATTTGTATAAGAATATTTGTTAGTTGCACTCTAACTAAGAATGTAAAGGCCATAAAATTAGTACCCGAGGATAATAAATTCGGGATCGGAACACTTTTCCATTTGTTCCGTATAAAACTTACTTGTATTAACAATGACCTAATAATACCCATGAAAAAAGTTAGATGGATTATAGGATAATAATTAATGGATAATTAAAAAATTTAAAACAAAACGTAGGTACTTTACAAAAAGAAAAACAAATGAAAACCGCCTCCAAAAACTTATTTAAACAGATAATTATTTTTGGAATCGATTCCAGATAAAGCAAGACAATAGGAGACTGTAATCTTTATAGACATGAATATGAAACGTGAAGTACTGAATCAAAAGGATATCACTTCTTCCAAGGAGACACATGTGCTAGCTGACTTATCTTCAGCCAGAGCTGACTCCAAATACAATTAATTATTTAAATACGTGTTCGAAAGTGGTACTTATTTTATTTTCCTAAAGGTTATTGAAAATTAAGTTTCTTGTAGCGCGCTTAGTGAATGAAAGTTACACGGGAAAAAGTGTCCGACCGACACTTTTGAAACAGAGAGACGAAGATCAGCGAGAGGGGGCCTGCAAACGTGTACTTGGCGCCGAGGAGCGAGTGTTCCTTTGTCTATCTTTAGCTCGTTTACAAGCGTCGTCACGTAACGGTAGGTATAATAATAAGTAGATACGCGGGGCGTACTATAAGTTTCTGGAACTGGCCACTTACACAGACAATATTTAAAAAGAAATTACTACATTTGAAAATGGAACTCTTTGAATGTAGAATACGATTTGTTTCATCTGTCAATTGTTTTTACATTGTGACGCCATTTTAAATATTGCACGCCTTCATCACTATGGATTTAAGTCTTGAAAATTTTCATAGTACGATTTTCGACCATTTTAAGTGTAATTTGTAGGCTTCGCTGAGTTTCGCACTGCTTTGGGCGATGAAGCACCATGCAAGAAAATTATTTATAACTCGTTTGAAGAACTGAAGCGCGGTCGGGTCAATCTCAATGACAAATTTCGTGACGGTCGACCAACCACGCTGTGAACAACAAAAACATCAATGCTGTGCGCCTTACGATCGAAACACACAGGCATGTGATCCACCATGGGTTTTGATCATCCTTAGACATAGACAAAAGCCAAATACAATCAATCCTACACAAACATTTGGGTATGAAAAGGCTATGCTCGCGGTGGATCTCACACAATTCGACTGAGGTTCAAACAACGGAGCGCGTCACTTAGTGCAATGTCATATTTATCGGGTTCAAGGAAGGGGCGAAAGATTTGGTGTGGGACATAGCAACAGGTGACGAAACATGAATTTAATGCTACGACCCAAAAAAAAAGCAGTAATCGACTGTATGGGTCTTTCGAGATGAGCCGAAAGCAACCAAAGTGGAGCTCAAGCGAAGTGCCTCTAAGCTGACTATTGCTCCTTTTTTCATAAAACTGTACACGTGGTTAGTGTTGCTTTGAAGATTTGTCGTATCGTGAATAGTGATTGGTGCACGTCCGTTTGTTTGCCGTAACTTACTGATGAACTCCGTAAAATAACCGTAAACGTCGTATCGTCTTGCAGCACGATAATGCCAATTCTCACGCGGCCAAACGGATTAATAAATTTTTGAAGGAGAAAAATTTAGAATTTATGAGCAATCCTGTGATTTTTGTTTATTAGCATCAAGATTAAGATTAAGAACCAATTACGCGGTAAACAACTTTCATCGCCGGAAGAAAGAAGCTGTCGAAGAGTGTGAAAAATATGTTTCCGAGTTTATCGGGGAAAAGTGGCATAAATGTTTCCAAAAATAATATAATTGTATGAAAAAGAAAAATACATTTATTCTAACGGAGCATATTTTGAGAAATAATAATTGATTTTTGACTATTCATATTAATTTTTTTCCATCATTCCAGAAATTTTCATTACGGCCTAAGTATAATATATACATATATTATTAGTATAATGTTTATTTTTATAATTTCTTGTACAAAAGAAACTTAACAAATATATACATTAAATACAAATTAATTATCATTTCTTAATCACCTTTGTTGTTCAACGATACATAATATATAGCGGAAGAAACTGGAACTCGTTTAACATTACTCGTGTGTTTGTCTGCATGTCCGTCTGTCACAGCTAGTTTATTCTGAAACTACTGGACCGATTAAGTTGACATTTGGTAAACATACGTATGTCCATGATCCAAACACGGACGTGTAACATAAATAGAAGAATTTTAAATATGAAAGTTATTTTTGGGGAATAAATTGCAAATTTAAAAAAAATGTTTTGCAGACTGTACCATGTGATATATAAAGTGAAAGCGCTTATTGTGAGACTTTCAGATATTTTTTATAATTACGAAGTATTTAAAGTCATTTAAGAAAATTGACCTTTCCTCTATATCTCCGAAACTACTGCACCTACATTCTACAATCTTGAAAAGATATAGAAAATAGTTATTTTTATAGATTACAGGCAAAGACGCTTGCATGCAACATGCATTAATATGTAGCATGCAACCCACCACTGAACCTTAAATCTGCCTCTCCACTACGAATCTTTAATTATCTTAGTCCACTAATGGTTATATTGTTAATTTCTACGTATGTTTCATGCCAACCCGGCACATCCTCAGGAAAATGCAGACAGTCACATCCACCAGGGTGTAAGGAGTGTTAAAAAGAACCGACAAATGCGGAGCCAACCTCCTTATGTGAAATGTTGCATGCATTACGTCAAAGGGTGACGAAAGCATCCCTACCGGCAACCACAGACCACCACCGATTGACATGTTTGTCAATTGTCACAGACTAACCATCACAAATCATTACCCAAATAGTTACAGCCACTTGCTGGCAAGCGTCTATTATGGATTTCTGCGAATAAACACCTCACACAATAGAATATTGTAGGAAAACCTATAAAAAGTCTATAGTTCGCTTCGTTTTGATTTGTTCCAAAGGCCAGTACAAACTGACACTCGCTAAGTACGTGAGTATATACTTAGTGCGTATCAGTCTATATTTCTTATTTTATCTATATAGTAAAAGAAGTAATATAGACAAGCTTCAAACTCGGCGTGATAATGGTGCAAAATTAAGAAAAAACAATAGTATAAGATCGGCCAAGTGTGTTGTGCGGCCCGTGCTATGAATCCGCAAATGAATGAATGAAAATTATTTCTTTTAGGTATATAACGCTAATATATTGTGTTGTAATACGGACCGTCGGCGCACGAGTCTTTTTACCGGAAAAATTATAATTTCTAACGAAATTCGATATCACAAAATTGGTCGCAGCTCTCGACAATACATAAGCTGAATGTAAATAATACAATACAAGCTAATTTTAAAATAAAAAAAATAATTGGATGTGTTTTTAAACTTTTCAAAAAATGGAAAAAAACAGAAGTTTGCATATTCTCGGAACGATATTCCGTCAGCATCGGTATTAAAATCAGGCGAAAATCGTATCGATAAATGAAATTGTCTATTATTCCAAATACACATTTAAGATATTACTGAATCCTCGGGTTGTGAATCCTATTTGCGCTGGTCCGGTGATTTGTTCTTGTTTAATTTCAAAACATAGCGGGTGGCCGCTTTTCGGTCGATAGATACATCAGGCGTTTACATATAGAATCGCGAATTCAATTTAAGTATTTATGATTCCTCGTCGAATTCAAGATTAAAAGTATAAGTGCGGGAATCGCGTAAACGGATTAGTTCTAAACGATTTCGTGGGCCCTGTAGACCTTTGGTAGAATGAAAAAGAACCTATTTTTGAAGTCGGCGCAGGAGGCGATTAAGACGCAGAGTGGAAACACGGTGACGCAGTACAGAAAGCTGTGCAGTTCTAATACATGCGCGACCGAAACCGTCGACAATGATAGTTGTGACGCCATGACAACCGGGTGATGGCTTGGTGGAGGGTCGGGGATGAAGAGCGTCGCTACGGAACCAGAAAGTAACGGGTTCGACGCTGAGACGGGCGAATGGACCGATGGATTCCTGAGTCGAATCGAACCGCTGGCTCCGTGCCGTATTAAGCTGCCGGCGTCGGACGTTATCACCGCTGTGGTGACGAGGGTATTAGCAGCTCCCAACGCGCCCAGGGATCGCGCGGACGGCTGCGTCTAACCCTCTCGACGTGAAACTTTGTGCGAGGGTATACCTTAAGTAGGTAAAAGAAAGCTTATAGCATGTTTTTATATGAACGATTCGTGTTAAATTTGTATTTATTTCTTTGGGTTATAAATTAAAATACGCTTTACAAAACTATATACAAATAAACGACTAATAAATCAACGTATATAAAATAAATACTGGAATTCCAACTATTGTAATGATCTTCACTTAGATACTAATTGATTTACAGAGCTTAATTGTTCGGTATTTCATTTATTAATATTATTTGGATTGTTATTGTATGCAATAAATAAATAATAATACCAATTATTATTATTATTATTGTGTACCTTAGTAGTGGGGTGATAAGCCCTCACACGACAGCAACTATACTATCACGTTGCGTATTCGTCACAGCTCTCTCATTTTCCACTTAACTATATTAAAACTTAGAAGTTAGTTAACACTTCTAAGAGCCTTTTCCATTTTCTCCTTTTAAACTACTTTAAAGCAAAAATAATAAAATAAAACTTTCATTTCACTACTTCCTTTTAACGGGTTTTAGCCCGAACCACCGTTCAAAGGAGGACTTTGAAAGCAAATTTAATTTTAAAAGTGACCTTTTCTTAAAAGTCACTTTAAAAGAAGATGATGGAAAAGGCTTTTAACCGATTTATAGTGATTATGTTAAAGTAGTGTTAAACCAAGCGAGTCACCGGCCAACAAGGAACGGTCGGGCAGTACAGAACCGATTTTATAGAAGGTCGCATCCGTCCAACAAAAAAATATCAGTTGCTCTCCTGTCGCGGCTGAAGAATTTCGAAAATATTACGCGATAAATGAAAAAGGATCTACACAAATCATAGTTTCAATTTAATAAACGCGATCCAGGACACAATAGTTTGACGCAGGCAGGCCTACATCGCTGTATTTCTCTAATATATGTGACGCCAGCAAGTGCTGAATGTTGGTTGCGTTGTTTTATAGCGTTTTCGTGAGGCAAACGAGCAAGCAAGCCGTAATAGATAGGTGGTTAACGCCGCCCATGGACACACGCAATCCTAAATGAGTTGCCAGTACGTTGCCGGCCCTTGTAGGTATAGGAGATTTGAAGTCTGGAGGAGCGATATGAAGGACGAAATATGTAATCGTATAACCTACATGTTGGAAGGTTAATAGGGTATAGGTGTTGCAATCGATGCTGCGTATACCGCATTTTTAGCAGCAAGGCATCTATAAATTATTATAATGCAGTGCAAAGTCTATTATATATTCCCATCGAATATATATTTTTTTTATTTCTTTCTCTCTAACCAGAGTCATCGACGACATGGCTACGGTTCTCCCGATACGCACCGGACCAGCGACAATTGTCATGTTTTATTTTATGTGCTGTAGAAATATTTTTTATGAAGCACTGACTTTTTATATTCCAAGTACAGGTGGAGCGTGGACTGCTGGGCCAGCTCCGACCCGCCGCCGGCGCACGCCAGCAGCTTCGCCTTGACAAGGCTCTGTAGCACCTGTGAGAAGGGAATTTTTATAATTTGCATATTCATCGAAAAATTTAATTATTCAGTATGTATAATTATTTTCTTTTTTATACGTACTGTTTACATAAAAAATGTGTGTTTATGTATATGTAATCTCTATATTCCAACACCGTTTTACCGATCATGATGAAGGTAGGCAGATTAAAATCGTTAAGAGCTAGCATTGTAGCGCCTCAATTTCTACCCCGATCACTACGAAAATTGGTATATATATATAAACACGGAGTACATATTTGCGCTACCTATTTTGATATAACTCACTACGTCTTATTGCCATTTGCTCCAGCTTCGTTTAAATCTGAACCGTAGCAGGTAGCAGTACTAGAAAATAAAACAAGAACGAAGGACAGATTCAAAGATTGGGGCCGAAATTGAGATAGCATTTACCCTGGCTTTGCACGAAGCCGAACCGCGACCGACAGCAGTTTCAGAATTGAAAGCGGGATACGGTACAGAGAACCGAGAACAGGGCTGAGTGGTGGGGCCGGTGACAAACTTGAAGATGTAATTAGCATTAGAATCAATAGCATAGATGACATCGAAATCAAGTGTGGATCCGATATTAGAATAAAACGCAAGAGGGAATAGAAACAGGAACAATAATTGGATCGGAATTAATAATTGGATTGGAATCAATTACTGAATTTGTATTGACAGCAAAATTGATCAATATAAAACGTAAAGGAATTCATTGTATCCCTATACAGGTGAAGTTGCGTACGGTAGCGGGTTCATGTATATGTATTTACATAACAATGTATGTATGTCGATGTGTCTACAGTTTTATAAGACCCCGCCGGTCGATATTATTAAACGATGTAACTCCGCCGGCCGCCGGAAATTATTAAAATTTGATCAGAACATTAGAGACGGTATATGTATCTATTATATTGTTATAACAAAGAGTAACTTCGACATTTTAACAGCAGTTTACTTAAACTTGTACTTATACTGTGGGCCTGCAGGGATTTCCTTTAATTATCTAATGCCACTTTTTAGCCTCCAATTTATAGTTTTGCAGGTAGTAGTGGAGGCTTCGCTGTGGAACACTCGTCTTTCGACAGAAAAGTTGAAAGGTTCGTCCTGCGATCATATTACCAATTAAATAAGTAAAAATTGAAATAGATTTCTTTGTTCAACAACACCACTCGCTAATGTTAAAGGAAAACATCATGAAGAAACTCATATAGGTTAGGTAAGTACTCCAATCTGTTCTGGTGACACCTGCACAAGGCGGTGGGCTCGTGACCTGTCAGGTAGAGTTCAAACTGCGATATGTGAACGTCTATGAAGTGTGCCATATCTGGCGAATTTGACAACAACCGGCAATAATGAAGAGTGAAGACGTAAGCGTATAAAAAAAAATTAAACCATAGATACTAATTGCAGACATTTGATTGGACTTTGCTGAGCGATATTTTCTTATAACCTTTTCGTTATAGAATAAGGGGCTCAGACATTATTAGCCACCCAAGATGGACCATTTCATGTTGAAAACTAATAATAACATCACTAAAGCGATGACCACTCAGCTACCAATGGTTTTAAGGATTCTCCGAGGGACAGAGCGTGTGTTGTCATTATCTATGTTAAAATCTTATCGATCAATCAATTTATGGTCAATATTGTAGCCAGTACCTTCTCAATCGAAAGTAACTCTTTTAACCACCGTGCCATCATAGCTAATAAATGTGGACATAGACATATTTGGACATAGACAGTGTTAAAATCCAATTTCCAACTAGCTCAGGGTAGCTTAAGTCACCCACCGGTACAAGGAGGTCCAGGTCGATTCCGGTGTGCTGCTGAAGCTGTTCCACTGTCCATGTGTCGCTCTTGTTGTATTTCAGTAGAACCGCCATTTGGAACGTGCTGGCTTGAAAAGTGTACCTGTCATCAGCAAGCAGTTCGATTTATTGCCCGCCTCATAACGCGAAACGTTTGAGTTGTACTCTACTTTCGTTTTGCTAAAATTAAGTAATTCTCTGAACTTAAATTGTCTCTATTATATACCTATTACATTTATACTATAGTATAAGTATACGTATATCAATAACAATATTAGTATCATCGCTTTTGATATTTCTAAAAACAAATTTATTCTATTTAATATAAAAAAAATCCATGTTCGTCGGGATGTCTGTGTATGTGGATGTAACCACGATAATAGCCGTAAATACTTACGAGTTTCGAGGCGGCGTATCAAACTGCTTAAAGTACTGCCTATCGAATTGCTTAAAGTACTGCTTATCGAATTGCTTAAAGTACTGCTTATCGAATTGCTTAAAGTACTGCTTATCGAATTGCTTAAAGTACTGCTTATCGAATTGCTTAAAGTACTGCCTATCGAATTGCTTAAAGTACTGCCTATCGAATTGCTTAAAGTACTGCCTATCGAATTGCTTAAAGTACTGCCTATCGAATTGCTTAAAGTACTGCCTATCAGAATTGCAAAAGCACTGCCTATCGAATTGCTTAAAGTACAATTGCCTAAAGTACTGCTTATCGCTTAAAGTACTGCCTATCGAACTGCTTAAAGTGCTGCTATCGAATTGCTTAAGTACTGCTTATCGAATTGCTTAAAGCACTGCCTATCGAATTGCTTAAAGTACTGCCTATCGAATTGCTTAAAGTACTGCCTATCGAATTGCTTAAAGTACTGCCTATCGAATTGCTTAAAGCACTGCCTATCGAATTGCTTAAAGTACTGCTTATCGAATTGCTTAAAGTACTGCTTATCGAATTGCTTAAAGTACTGCTTATCGAATTGCTTAAAGTACTGCTTATCGAATTGCTTAAAGTACTGCCTATCGAATTGCTTAAAGTACTGCCTATCGAATTGCTTAAAGTACTGCCTATCGAATTGCTTAAAGCACTGCCTATCGAATTGCTTAAAGCACTGCCTATCGAATTGCTTAAAGTACTGCCTATCGAATTGCTTAAAGTACTGCCTATCGAATTGCTTAAAGTACTGCCTATCGAATTGCTTAAAATTGCTTATCGAATTGCTTAAAGTACTGCCTATATCGCTTAAAGTACTGCTTATCGAATTGCTTAAAGTGCTGCCTATCGAATTGCTTAAAGTACTGCCTATCGAATTGCTTAAAGTACTGCCTATCGAATTGCTTAAAGCACTGCCTATCGAATTGCTTAAAGCACTGCCTATCGAATTGCTTAAAGTACTGCCTATCGAATTGCTTAAAGTACTGCCTATCGAATTGCTTAAAGTACTGCCTATCGAATTGCTTAAAGCACTGCCTATCGAACTGCTTAAAGTACTGCTTATCGAATTGCTTAAAGTACTGCTTATCGAATTGCTTAAAGTACTGCTTATCGAATTGCTTAAAGTACTGCTTATCGAATTGCTTAAGTACTGCCTATCGAATTGCTTAAAGTACTGCCTATCGAATTGCTTAAAAGTTACTGCCTATCGAATTGCTTAAAGTACTGCCTATCAATTGCTTAAAGCACTGCCTATCAATTGCTTAAAGCACTGCCTATCGAATTGCTTAAAGTACTGCCTATCGAATTGTTAAAGTACTGCCTATCGAATTGCTTAAAAGTACTGCCTATCGAATTGCTTAAAGCACTGCCTATCGAATTGCTTAAAGCACTGCCTATCGAATTGCTTAAAGTACTGCCTATCGAATTGCTTAAAGTACTGCCTATCGAATTACTTAAACTGTAGTACCGTTCAACGTTTGCAGATGTCACTAAAAGTAGTTTGACTAGTTTATTTTGGTTTCATTTTTCTTAGCAGTTCTTGAGGATAATAAATCGTTTTTTTTTTTTTTTTTTCTACGTTTTCAGCCACCTATGGAATTCATTTTAGGGTTTCGTACATTTAAAGGAGAAAGGAACCCTTATGTGATCCTTCGTTGTCCATCTGTCCGTCTCTATTCCGTCTATTCCGAAAATAAATCCTTTATTTTCCGTTATCATATGAAAAAATATCTTTTATGATTACAAACTACACTGTCAATGGCAGTTTGATCCATATTTGAGACCAATAAACAGGGATACTATTTTTTCCGATGACGAAATCTTAAGATTTTCAAAAGTTCGGGAATTTCTTAAAAAAAACAAATAAGCTCTTTTAAAAAAGCTAAAATTTCGGAATGCGTGGGACCAATATCTGTCAGTATCGCTATCGAAAAGACATCAAAATCATCGATATCTATAAGACGTGCATGAACGTCCCCTTCCTAAGCGTGCGATTTTCTCCATATTTTTTTATAATTTTTATTTTGACCTATTTTTGGTATGGATCGTGTTCAGTATAGGGAATAGAATGCAATCTTTCTGTGAAAAGTCTTTAATTTTCAAAGTTTACTCGAGATCTTCCATTAACTGTCCCCCCCAGTCTGCTTAGCTGTCTTCTTAGCTCGGAATTCCTGCTAGAACGTTAACGTTTCAGCCGAGAGAATACTCAATACCTGTTCTTGAAGCAATTGGTGACCAGTTCGCCTTTGCTCATGCTGTACAACCAGTTGAGCTTCCGCCCCGAATGCTGTGACGAGTAGAAGGCGGCGAAGAGGCGGACCGGGCGTTCCAACTGCGGAGACAGGTTATATAGAGGGATGAATACTTTGATACTGTCAGTTCCGAGTTTTGCCCTGTGGCGCATGGTCGTGCTCGCACGATCAATCACTAGCAAAGCTTGCAACTAATTACGTTAGCGTTTACGCTTACGTCACTTTCAGCGCGCCGCGCCTATAATTGCTACACCCGAGTGTGGCGATTGTACGTGCTTAATTACGAGCGAGTTCACGTAATTCGCGTTTCGATCCGTGTGCCGTGTGATATACGTGTAATTTAAGTGTCTAGTGTTACGTGTTAATACGTGGTAATTACGTGTGTAAATCGAGTGTGGTGTTCCGGAGGTTCAGTACATCGCCGGGTACTAAGTGTGTTCACAGTGAGTGTGTTCGGTTCGGTATATTACATTAGCGGCCTCGTGGCCGTCGGCCTTTCGCGCGCGCGCCTGACCGCCCGCGCGCCGTCCGCCCGCGCGTCGTCCGCCCGCGCGCCGGCCGCCCGCGCGTCGGCCGCCTGCGCGCCCGCGCGCCCGAGCCGCCTGCGACAGGTGGCGCCCGTGACGTCGTTAACGGTCGTTTCGCATTCGTTATTAATAACGATCATTCGCGCGTTTTGCGTAGTAAATTCGCGCGGTTTTGTGAATTCAACTAGTTTAGTGCTATTATAACATAATAATAAAGTGTTTTCATAATTAAAATTATTAAAAATTTTAAATAAAAGTTAAAAATTACTAAAAATTATTTTAAATTATTTAATCATTTTCTACAAACGTGTTATCCTTAAGTATTGGTTCAGAAAACAGCATGGCTAGTGTCGCCCCCGGCCCGCTCGCGGCCGGGGGAGCCGCCAGGTCCCTCCAACCCCTGCCTATAGGTGAGCTCAAATCATTATTCATTAATTTTTTGGAACAGCATGGGTATGCAGTTCCTCAAGAGGCCAACATCATTTTAGACAACGCGGTACATTGCTTGAGTGGTAGTGGCCGCGGTCCCAGTCCATGTCCGTCTGTGGCAAGTAACGGGAAGCGCTCTTCGAGCGCTATCTCGTCCGACGAGTTGTCGAGTCATTCCGATGGTACCGTAAAGGGTTCGGACGTGG
Source organism: Eumeta japonica (assembly GCA_005406025.1). Classification (NCBI taxonomy): domain Eukaryota; kingdom Metazoa; phylum Arthropoda; class Insecta; order Lepidoptera; family Psychidae; genus Eumeta; species Eumeta japonica. The sequence continues at coordinate 29,435 of BGZK01002125.1, forward strand.
AGGAAGGTCCGTTCCAAACGGTAATCGCCAAAAGGAAAAATAGGAAGGTAGCCCGTCGGCAACGCAAAATTAGTAATAATTCTAGTAACTCCGATATGGAAATAGAAACTAGACAGCTAAAACCGACAACTAAGACTGACTCGCCGGCTTCCCCGGACCCCCACCAACCCAAGCGACGGTCACTGCCACAGAGAAAGTGACGGTCGGATTAAATTCTTTTAAAAAGGCAGGAGTCAAACCATCTCCGCCACCCAAAACTAAAGCACCTCCACCGATGTATCTTAGAGATAAATCTAAGTGGAGTTTAATTGCAGCAGAGTGCACAAGGTTGCACATTAATTTCACCAAAGCCCAGAACACTAAATCCGGGATAAAAATCACCGTGGCGTCTATCGAGGATTTCAGAAACCTCAATAGATACCTAGTCCAAAATAATCTACCCTTTCATACGTTTGCGCTCGAGGAGGAGCGCAAAGTAAAAGCGGTCATTAAGGGAATCCCAACTGAATTAGATGTAGATTATATCAAGGAGGACCTCGACCGTCAAGGCTATCCAATTCTTGCGGTGCACAGGATGCACCGGAGGGATGGATCAGCGTTAGGAATGGTTCTGGCAATTTTGGAAAGGAATGAAAGAGCCAAAGAAATTTTTAACGAATTAGGTAATGTATGCGGGCTCTCCGGTATACAGGTAGAAGCCCCGTACAGGAAAAGGGTACCGGGTCAGTGCCATAGATGTCAGATGTACGGACATGCAGCGGCTAATTGCTATGCACAACCGCGCTGCGTCAAGTGTTTGGTCCCGCATTGGACCAAAGACTGCGAGCGCTCTAAGGAATCAGGAGGTAAACCCTCCTGTTGCAATTGTGGCCAAGATCATACGGCCAATTATGGCGGGTGCCCGGAAGCGCCCAAACCTAAACCGCTTGTAGCTAAGAAAGTAAATAGCCCATACAGACTGAAGGACAGTACTGCAAAAAATAGCCAGTTTCCTCCCTTAAACAAATCTACCAATAAGACGGTACGGATGGACAAAGACATGCCCTCGTCTGCCGGCGGGAAGGAGTACGGTCCAGCCCCCCCTCGTGTGGAAAATTCATGGAATAAACCACTTCCATGGGTTAGACCACGTCACGGTAAAGAGACTGTTACTAAGGAGTCTCCAAAGAAGTCACTACATAACAAAGAGTCCGTGACGTCAACTTTAGGAGAGGACATTAGCACAATAATGTCTATCTTGCAGGTAGTTAGGAGTTCCGAAGTAGCGGATTTGGCGGCTAAGTTCAGGAAGGCGAGACACGGTGTCGATCGCCTACGTATCATCCTAGAGAACCAGGAATTAATAAATAAATTAGAAAATTATAATGGCAGCGCCGGGCGCCTGCAAATAAACTCAGTTGGACGCCATAAACCAAAAGTATTTCATTATTATCATTTAATGCTAACGGTTTAATTAGTAGTAGATGAATTAGCTAAGTGTGCGTTGGAGTACAAAGCAGATATTATCATGGTGCAGGAAACCCATTTAAAACCAAAAATTCTAAATCCTGCAAAATTAAAAATTTCACTTTATTACGGACAGACAGACAAGGCGCTCCAATGGGTGGAACCGCAATCTATTATAACCGCGCTCTCTATTGCTGCCCGATGGATATTCCACCTTTAACTAACATAGAAGCCACCGCATGTAGGCTTAGCATAGGACACGGTGTTCTGACCTTAGTGTCAGTCTACCTTCCCCTAAGAAAAATTGCTCCGGAGCGATTTAAAAGTACTTCTCGCCTTGGGGATGCCGTCATTCTCTTTGGCGATTTTAATAGCAAAATACGAACTGGAAGTGTAATTATACGAACTATAACGGTAGAAAATGGAGGCTCTCGCAGAGATCTTCATTTTAATATCATCACTCCTCCTACACCGACGTTTTATCACAATAATGTCAGATATAGGCCTGATATCCTGGATATCGCTCTCATGAGGGGTAACTCTGAAATTGAGTTGCATTGAGACCCTCCAGTGTCTCAATTCGGATCACCGACCTGTTCTCATGAGATTAGGCTCTCTATCGGGGACTGCCCCACTTAGAAAAACAATTACTAGTTGGAAGAAGGTGTCGGCCGAGGAAACCGACACCCCGGTTTTAAATAATATACCTGATGACATCGTTTCGACAGACGATATTGACAATGCTATAGGTGCCCTTACCAGCCACATCACGACAGTGGTCGAGAACAGCTCTAGAAAAGTTCCAGCGAAATCTGATCGCAAGGAGCTGCCTAGAGATGTTATCGAGTTGATAAGGGATAAGAATGCTGCTTTGCGTCGAGCGGGCAAATACCCAACCCGTGAAAATAGGTCCCGTGCGCGTGCTCTGCAACGTAGGGTAAAGGCGCGCATAAAGGAAATTAAAAACGATAATTGGAGCGACCTCATGGCCGAAATTTCACCAAGTCACCAAGCTTACTGGAGACTCGCGAAAGCTCTCAAAACCGAAGGAGCTGTCCCCACCCCCCGCTCTGAAACGACCCGATAACTCTATCGCGTTCGACGACCGGGAAAAAGCTGAGTGCTTAGCTGATAGCATTGAACATCAATGCTCAGAAAATCCCCCATACGACGCAGAACATGTCAGGAGGGTGGAAGAGGAGGTTCGTCATAGAGTCTCCCTCCCACCCAAAGACGGTCTGGATCCAATTACGCTGGACGAAGTCAGCAAACTCATAAAAGGTCTTAAAATTAGAAAATCACCAGGTAGGGACACCATCAGCAGTAAAGCGATTAAATGCTTTTCTGCGCCCCTTGTGGCTCTATTGGTCGCAATTTTTAATGCGTGCATACAAAATTGTTACTTTCCTACAGCTTGGAAGGAAGCTGTTGTAATAGGTATTCCTAAGCCGGGGAAACCACGCGACCTCCCCGCCAGCTACAGACCTATAAGTCTATTGAGCGTATTAGGTAAATTGTTTGAAAAAACGCTCAAAAAGCGTTTATGCGAGCATCTTATTGGAAAAGGCCTTATCATAAACGAACAATTTGGTTTCAGACCTAACCATTCTTGCCCCCCAACAAGCCCTCCGTCTTGTAGAATACATTTCGGAGGGTTTCAAAATCAAAAGAAAGACAGTGGCGGTCTTCTTTGATGTAGCTAAGGCCTTTGATAGGGTTTGGCACGCAGGACTCATACATAAGCTCTACCAATTAGAGCTTCCAGATCGTCTAGTCATTATAATCCACCATTATATTAGTAATCGCCACTTCTCCTTCCGACTCGACAATACGTACTCGTCAGTTAGACCAATAAGAGCTGGAGTACCTCAAGGCTCCACGCTCTCTCCCCCTGCTGTACTCCGCGTACGTAAACGACATTCCGCGACCGTCATCAGGCGTCCAACTCGCGCTATTCGCAGATGACACCGCACTCTATTTACGTTCAAATTGCCTACGAAATATCCTTCCGCGGTTACAGAGGGCCATTGATGAGCTGACGCAATGGCTTCGACTCTGGAGAATAGAAGTAAATCCGGAAAAGTCAGCATCCATCTATTTTAATTATAATACACGTAGATCAACGGTGCCGGTACCAATAGACTCTCCCTCTCTTAAAATTCTCAACCAATCGATTCCGTGGCAGCACAACTACAAATACTTAGGTATAACGTTAGATAAGCACCTTCATTTTAGAGATCATGTCTCCCCGGGTTAGAAAATTAGCATTATTCTACCTATCCCGCTTATACGGAATGATAGGTAGAAAAAGTAAAATGTCGTTACGTAATAAACGAACGATATATACAATGTGTATCAGGCCTGTCATGACATACGCGAGTCCAGTCTTTGCTCATGCACGACCTGATATACTATATGATCTGCAAATAGTGCAGAATAAATTTTGTAGAAGAGCAGCTGACGCACCATGGTACGTCAAAAACTCTATACTTCACCGGGATCTAGAGCTTCCAACAATTTCTAAATACATGAGGGACGCATCAGAGCGTTTCTTTGATATAGCGAATAGCCATCCGAATCCATTAATAGTTTCAGCCGTATCATACGAGCCACCTCCTTCGAATCATTTTTGTAGAAGACCACGGAGTGTCCTGTTAGACCCGCCCGACGATCTTACCGTCGAGGTGGAAAAGCTTATAGAAGTCAACGAGATGGCTATGGAATAGGAGTAGGGATTGCCCACCCATCACGACCTTGAAGGTCACTAAACCGGTGCGCTCCCAGCGCCTCCCGGTGTCACTTTCGGAAGTTGCAGTCCGCACTGCAACTTCACGTGACTTCTATGCCGAGGTGTCTAGTAAAGACACCCATAGGGCAGTCACGCGCCGACGGCATCTCCATGCCGAAATGGCCGCGTACAGATGTAGGAGTCATAGCTTTATAGCTTTCGAGCTTTAAGCTTTCGCCACTGCAGTATAAGTTGTTTCGGAGGTTTTAGTCTGTGAGAGTCGGACACACCTGTGTGCCGGGCGCATGGACGGCCCATAATGGGTTTTTCCTCCTTCCCCATCCCTCTCGCAAGGGAAAACTAAAAAAAAAAAAAAAATTGATACTGTCCTCACCGCCGATGTGATGACTGTGTCCGAAACCGACGGCTTAGCGTGTTCTTCTGGACCCTAAGCGTATAATTTGACTGATGAAGTTTTGATTTCATTTCTCTTTTAACGTCCGATCGAATTCATAATATTTTTGATAATCATAATATACCGGATTGTTGTAATCACGAAAATCGATTTTAAACGATTTATTTAATAAAACCAACAAAACGAACTGATTGTGAGGAATCAATGAGGTACTGAGTAATAGATCTTATCCTATTTTTCCTCTTTATGACAGATTGTTTGGGTACCTATTCATTGTATATTATGAAAGCCTACTGCTGATTTTTAAAGACAATAAATTGAGTTTCTAACATTTCCCTTTCAGAATTTTTAAGTCAAGTTTTAGTTTTATATGAACGTTCGAACCACTCCACAAGATCTAAGAAGTTCGATACAAAGAATTAGTTAAACATAATAATAAATATAACATATATTCTTTATCCAAACTCATACAACTCAATAGTTGTTCATAATTGCTGTAAACAAATAATTAACGGACCTTAGACGTTAGTCTAACCAGTACTCAGTACTAAGGTAATATATCTTGAGGGTAGAATTGTTGACTGAAAATTAACAACTATTAATTCACATTTTTCTAAATTAAATACAAAATACTTTTACTATTTTAAACCAAATTCAGTATTCTCCATCTTTACGATATTTCATAAATTTGACGATTTTAAAATTTAAACCCACATTTATATTAGCAATTGGGTAACCGTAACGTTAGCTTCGCTCGGCGTTCTTAGAGTTTGACGTCGCATATGCCGATTTCTAACAGGAACATTTGCTTATAAATAAAAAATATATTGCATAATATGCAAAATTCGTCTAGTACCTGTTCTCATATTGATATTTCACAGAGTGTATAATTTGTCGGTTGGGCCATCAGTTGTTGAAAACCAATAGCATAGCAACAACGATATTAACTAATAATTCTGAGAAATGGCGCTATAAAGCAACGTTCAGAGAAAAAGGAACGATATTTTAAAAATCCGATTGCATAAAAGCGAAGTGAAGAAATAGAGAAAAAGTGATGTAAAAAATCATCCAATCAAATACGATACATTTTGCAATCGTACGGAGGCATATGTCTAGCAGGAGTCGTAGCAAGCAAGGAAACATAAATCTTATGAATTAATTAATAATATTAAATCTTTTACTTTTTATTGTTTATTACTTCTTAATTAAGTTATCTTCCTTTCACGGTTTTAAGTAACGCTTTGGATAACTGTCGTTAAAAATATCTTTGAGATCAATAAAATTCCGGCTTTGTTATTCGAAAATTACATTGAAATATATCATTAATTATTTTTTAAGTCAATAATACCTATTGTGCGATTGTATAAAAAACATATCACAGATTTATTAAAAGTTATTACAATATAAATAAGAATGGTTGCTAACCAACTTTAAACCGTTATACATCCTAAACGGTCTTTCAAAACAAGAAATGATCAAATAAACTTAAACATGATTTTCAAAAACCTATTCAAACATATTCCACTTGTCATAGTTTGCCGATTTCCATTTTTTCTTTTTCACAAATGACGTCTGTTTACCGCCATTTTGAATTTTGATTACTGTCATGTCTTTAGTGATACAAGATTGAGACAAATCGATTGTCGTAAAAATCATCAAAATCGGTCCACGTGTTTGGTCACTAGAATACAACAAAAGGACAAACACACGCACATACATATACAGATTGATAAACGCATTACTCGCCTTTGAGTAGTAGTCGGATTAAAAAAGATCTCATTTTCTACAGGGAAGACAACTACATAGACAAATTGAAAAAGCAAAACCTTATCAAAGTACAATTTCCCAACGAAATCGATAAAACCGTTTCGATGATAAGTAATCTCGATAGGCGCTTTATGTTAATTCAGCATCGCAGCAGCTCAATAGCAACAAATTCACATTAGAACCTACACCTTCGTCTCACCTCTACGGGGAGCCGGAAGGGCGTCGACAGCCGGAAGGGCCACGAGCCCGAGGACAGCACCCGCGCGCCGAAGTCCGCACGCGGCGGGCGCTCGCCGCGGTCTGCCGCGTGTTTGCGGAACTGCTCGTTCAGGTCCTTGGAAATCTCGATGTCCTGATCATAAAATAAATATTGCTATATTTGATATTATTTAATAATGAAATTGTAGACCCGTTGTTGTTGCAGTTTAAGGTTTTTTTTTTTTTTTAATAATAACGGGCGGAGGGGCTCGAGTGATATGTAATAAAAGACAAAAATATACTTTTATATTTCTCTGTTGGTCGCCAGACCAGTTTGTCGGTTTGTCTGTCTGTTTGAATGCGCTTCATGTGAAATCCACATAATCAATTTAAAATTTAATTTCTGCTAAATATAAGGTTTAAGTTGGAATAACATTTAGTGTTTATTTCATCGAAATAAGCTCACTACAACAAAAAAATATACATAGTCGTCGTTTTTTTAATTCTATTTAAATTATTTATAAAGAACTGTACAAACATTTGATTATATAAGAAACTGGAAAATATTTTGTGTCATATCAGCAAAAGAATCGATTTTGTATATTTCGGAATTTTTTTTTCGACTAATGAAATTCGAAGATTTGTTCGTATTATGTAGGTACTGGCAGGCAGCGGCGGCCGCTCGCTTGCTACGAGTTATCACTATTTTTTTAGACACGCCTTTGCAAAAAAAAATAGGACAAGTCAATTTCATTTATAACTTACGTACAATGACATTATAAATTTTAATTATTTCATAAAATGATTTAAAAATATGTTTCCTAATTAAGGGATTTAGGTTTTACAAAATAATAAAAATTACGTTGTATATATTTCCAGCACATCATACATAAGTGTGCAATGTGCATCTATACCATAGATGAATATGAATATATAGAGATCTAGACATTCGCTTGTGTCACGCGCGATCAGCCACGCCGGCTCACAACGTTCAAGTTCCTTGCTCGTTCTTATCAAGGTATAACTACTGCCTTCCGAATGAGTGGCAATTTAAAAAAGAAGTGGTAATATTAAAATACTGTAAATTCTTTAAATTTTATGGCGTATTTCAAATGTCATGTTATAACTTGCGAAATAAAGATAATTTGAATTAAAAAATTAAATTGAATCTGATATAAACGATGAAGAATTCATTGAACGTACTCGCAGGCGGAGCCGCGGGTGAAGGCTAGTTATCAATAATACTAAACATACTATAATAATATATTAATAATGCACTTAAATTGTATTTAACTTCATTAATAGATTTTATAATTAGAACTTCGTAATAAAATAACATATAGTTCCTTTGAGTTAACAATACGGCCAAATTATCGCATTAAGGTTTCGTACCAACAAATAAAAATTGCACGATTCAACGCAAAGCGTTTGATTTGATAGATTGATTCTGTCTATTTTAAAAAATTATTTAGTGTAATAGTAACGAAAAAAATATCAAATACGAGCTTAGCAAAGCCATCTCGTCAAATACTTCTACAAAGTTTTTTTTTGAAAAAAAACATTAATTTAGCTTTATTTTTAATTAACTTCAATATTACAATAAGTAGTAGTTCCTATTGAAAATCACCGTTTAATTCGCTATCGTTATATTACAATTAATAATTATAGACTAGAAATGCATATTCTCTATTTAAGAGGACATAATGGCGACCTCTAGTAATAAGCAAATATATTTCTTCAATACCATCTGTTTCGAATAGATTTGTTCGTAATAGTTGTAATAATATGTTTTAGATGGCACTTTTATTTAAATTTTTTAGTTTAAAATATTATTTTATTTCATTTATTCACTTGTCATTCTCTATTTCGTTAAATCATATATTTTTGCAAAAAAATATTAAGCATAGCAATATCATCAGAATCCAAGTTACACTCCCCCCTTCCATCAGATATCTAAGGTCGGCACGCATTAGTGTCTCTTCTAGGGCCGCAAGTGTCCATGGGCGGCTGTAACCACCTAAAAGAAATCTATAAAAAAATAGTAGATTTGCAGAGCGTCGACACATGTACGGATAGACCAAACTGCGAAGGTTACTTTTTTACCTTTGGCTACGGAATACTACAAAGCTGTTCAACATTACTTGGAGTAGTGGATTTAAATGGATACAGCGACATTCACCTGGAACAACCTCTGCAGCTTGCTGGTGTAGGCGGACCCAGACGCTTGCTTCAATTTCGAGATCATCACCGCCTGCAATTAATTAAAATTAATCAACAGTTATTGATATGATGCATTAACAAAATAATATGAAAAAACGCTTGACCCTGTTCAACCCTGAAACTTTCCGCTATGATGTTTATCGATACGTCTTTATGCTCCTTGAGTTATAAATATTTTCTATGAGTTTTTGAGCTTAAAAATTTGAAAGAAGGATGACTCTGCAGGCCATCCCTAAACGTTTCCACTACGATATTTATCGATATAAATTTTGAGCTCTTTAAATTATGTATAATACGTTTTCTGTGACTTTTTGAGCTTAAAAATTTGAAAGACGGTAGACCCTGCAGGTCATCCCTAAAAATTTTTACTACCTAAGAATGTTCAAAAATAAAATAGCTATAAATTGTTGCGTTTATCACGTTCAAAAGAACGATTTTAGTGCTTTTTCAAGTTTTTCCAACTCAAAAGTATAGTTTTAATACATTTTGAGCTCTTCGAGTTCAAAAATCTGCAAACAAAAAACGTTTCTTTTTTTATTTTTCAACTACTTTGTCTTTCGTAAAACTTTGTTCGATCGTGAGCTGCTTTATGACATCCGACGCAGTTTATTAAACAGGCAAAGATACCAAAGTACTAAACATCAATCCATCAATTTTTCACATGTTGTTCTGAAAAAATATTTTTATCTTCGATTTTTTCGCTAACAATATTTATCGAACGAATCAACAGATTTTAATGCAGTTTGCAAAGATTGATATTGTCATTTAAGAAGAGCTCGTTTTATTTTGTAATTTATCGGTAGTGCAGTTTAAAAATGTTCTAAAAAAAAAAGCACTTTTGAATACTTTTGCAAGAGGTGCACACACGCGCGTACGCACGTGGGTGCACTGACTTGCTTTCGATTAATTCTGATTAATAACGTGCGTCCGTGTTTATTATGTTGTTTGATCTCCAATGAAAACGAGACGTGTAGAATACGTAGAACAATCCGTTCGTCGAATTTCAACCAACGAAATAACAGATCTGATATAAAAATTATACATGTTTTTTCATCTCACAGCAAAGAGGGACGTATTGTGGCACAATTTTTAAATCAAACAGCTCTTAATGTGAAATACCTCCTTTTCTTATGCAGCGTTGTACAGGGCCGAACGAGTATACGGATTGTCAGACAATAAGCGGTCTTTCGAAGCAGCCCATGGGCGCTCGCAACTCCACTGGAGCGATTGCTGCGTTGCCGATCTTTCGAGCAGGAATAGGACTTCTAATGGAGGGAGGAATGGACGGATGAAAAGGAGAGTGGGGTGACGAAGCAGGGAGTGGGCCACCGGAACTCTCGCTCACTGGTCGTAATGGAACAGCGCAAGATGTTACATCACGTCTGCATCCCGTGAGAGTGTGGTATCTCACAGTTTAATTCAACGTTTTAATTCAAGGTATCACAGTTCATTTGTGATTATTTAGAGGATAAATATTCATGAACACAACCAGCTCGTCTAGCGGGTTTGTTTCTTTATATTATACATTTGTATATGTTTGATTTTTATAATATTATGTATTTAAAGTTGAAAGAGCTACCCTCAAATTTCTTGCTCGTTCTTCGTGAAGGAAAACTGCCCTCCGAACGAGCGGTAAAGTGGTAAAGCTAAATACTAAAACGTTAATTCTTGATGTATCGTGACGTATTTCGAGTATTATTCACGACCTATGACATACAGATATATTTGAATTCGAGCCGGCCACACCGTGACTAGCACTTTTAAACTTTTTACGATTACAAAATTTGCTAAACCATGCCTCAGCGTCGTCGCTCGCCGACATCTGGCGAACCAGCCGTTTGGCCAGTAGTCTGTGGTAGAAGTTCTGGAACACGTCCTTGTCTTCTACGTACTTGAACACCACCATCTAGACCATAAAAAAAAACTTATACCGTCTATACATATGATAAAACTGTAAGTCGACTGTTGTCTGTACTGTGTAAATATTTATCAATAATTGGTTTTGTGTGTAAAGTTGGCTTACGGACCATAATTTTACGTGATAACGTCATAAGAAAACATTGATGAAAAATTGCATACTTTCATGAATTGAATTGCATTATTATCACTGAATTATCATTATTTTGTATCATCTAGTAATGATAATTGTGTCTCTCTTCCACTCCATTGACCGATAGAGTGGAACAGAGATAGACGCGTCACAAGCCGAACGCTTAGGACGCCCCTCTATCGCTCGTTCCGCGCTCTCGCTCGCACGCTCGGCTCAGGCGGAACGCGACAATGAGTCATGCTTTTTCGTGCGTGCAGCCGGCGTTCATCGATTTATGAGACGTTATCACGTCAAAAACGAAAATGATAGGTATTTATGGGATAGAGACCCAAACATTCGTTTTTTAATTTTATGGTCTGTCTGTTTGATGCCGCATCTCGCAAAATCTAGTTTATGGATTTGAATACGATTTTCGCATGCATGTATTGTTGGAGGATTATTTGAACTGGTACTGAATCTAGGACATGGTTTTTATCATTTCGTATGGGTGTGGTTTTAAATCGCGCCACGCTCTCTTATTATTACAAATTTGAAGATTGAGACCAAATCAGCATTTAGATCTACATCATGATGGATTCAGCATCATCGGTGCATATAAAGGATGTAGGAATTCCCTCTATGTCCATGCGGGCGGACCTGCGGGCAGGTCTAATAATAGTAAAACTATTTTAAAAAATGTTTTACAATAGAAAATCAAATGTTTTATTTATTGCTTTATAATTAAATCATCAGCTATTTAAATCTAAAACTATCAAACTCTTGTGTATAACCATTTTATTTGATTTCTATTTTTCCATTTGTTAAGTCAATTGTAGAACGAATCTCGTCTTCTATTTTATTTATATTTACAACCTCAAATTGATTATTTGTAATGCGTATTCAATTCAATTTAGTGTTAGAATACAACTGGCAAAACTCCGACCGTTCACCGATTTGTCTAAGCATTTCAAAATTCCTCGTTTATTCTAGAACGACAAGTCTCATGGTTTAACATGCGGCTCGGCAACTGCAGACCAACCGCGTCGGCAGTATCAGGATAATATTCCAAATCAGGTCTAACCTAATATATTTGCAAATCCCTAATACCGAGCCGGCACTTACAACTTGATTCAGAGCGTCCTCCAACTCCGTCTCCTCGAAGTTCCCGCTCGACTTCTTCAGCACCATGTCGCAGTATCTGGCGAGCAGTTCGGCACTCTTCGAAGAAGACTTCGCCCGAGTCGTTACAGCGTTGTCTTCGTTGCGAAAGGAAAACGGTAGGACTTTAGTAGTAAAAAATACTTCATAAGAATGGCTGTTGCAGTCGGATTGAAATGGACTCAAGTAATCGGAGTTTTAAAGGATATTCCTCTCTAAACGTTCTGCACAGGATCAGGACATAAGGAACCTTCACCTCTCCTTACGTGTACGTGCCGCACGTGTTCTAGAATGCACAGGGTGAGCGATTTGACTTGCTTCAAGTTAAAAATCTGACCGGTCACGTGACCAGTGGTCTGAGTATGGCCCAGGGTTTCTGGTCTCGAAGCGAAGTCGACCTAAGCCGACCAATGACCCATAGCCGTAGGCGTTTCATAGAGTCAAATCCTCAATTATGTATAAATTTTCTACCTCTTTTATTTAATTGGAATCGAGTGTTATAAAACGTTGACTGTCATGTTTTTTTTTTAATTCGTAGGGTCAACACACCGATAAATGGATGGTTAAGCAGACTTTCATGTTTTTTAGTCAAAATAATGCAGTGAAATATAAATAAATTATTATAAAATTAATTACACTCATGCGAAAATATTAAACTGATAGAATAAATAAAACCCTGTATTTTTAATTCGTAGGGTCAACACAGCGATAAATGGATGGTTAAGCAGACTTTTATGTTTTATAGTCAAAATAATGCAGTGAAATATAAACAAATTATTATAAAATTAATTACACTCATGTGAAAATATTAAACTGAAAGTAGAATAAATAAAACCCTGCATAACATAGTAGTTAAATGCGAAAAAGGAAAATTTAAGAAAGTTTTTTCCCAGTGGACGGACAAAATCTTCGACAGGTGGACACCAAACTTCCTTATTTATTTTATTTTATTTATTAGTTATTATATTTATAACGGTATGAATGGAATATGAACATAATCATATACTACATATCTTACATTTTTATTTGTTTAAATTACTAATGACAAATACAGTTTGCCGGTTGTAGATCACACGCTTACTAGTGGTGGCGTTTTAAGCAAAACGTTGTGATATCAAAATAAAATACCTTTATTCATCAATATAGCAGATCTATATATATACAAAGCTCAAAAAATAGGTCTTTTTAATATATTTGGTTACTAAAACAATATTAGTGTCTTTAGCGTATCAGTAAACGAATCTTAAAACAGTTTAATCTTTCGGTATTAAATATTGTGAGACGAAAAAACTCCGACAAACAGCGCCCAAAATAATGTGCTAAACCTATGGACACTCCGCCTTCATTCTAGACGGGGTGACGTGAGGTACTCACTGTTGATGAATCTGATGCAGGCCTTATCCAAGGCCGTCACGAAGCGCGAGTCGTTGTGGAACGCCTGGAGGACGAGCGCGGTATACTTCTTCTGAACTTCCAGTATTGTCGACACGTAGACTCTAGGATCCTGGAAGAACGACGTACGTTGAATAGCTTTAAACGGATCTCCTCGCTGATTACGTAACTTTAATTTAACACGAACAGAATGACTATATGACAGCTGTTTATATTATTTATTATCAAATATGTTGATAGAAATTGATTGTTACAAAAGATTTTTTTTTTGTATTTAACGATAAAAATGACGCGGGAAAGAAATTGAATGGGGCCTTGCTTGTTGTTATGAATAGTGAAATAGTCTCTCGAGAAGGCGCTTGGCTATACATAATAGGTTCTTGAACCATATCTTATATACTATAATAAAAGTGGAGTATGGCAGAAGAAAAATGAAATTAGAATTAAAGGAATGGAGATGCGATCTCTGCGTAGTATGTTTGGAGTATCTTTAAAGTGATGTTAAAGACTGGTTTAATTTGAAAAGAGATGCATTGACTAGAGTAAGATAACGTATGTTGCTTTGGTTTGGCGATCTGGTAAGAACGAATGGAAATAGACCGACGTAACGAATCTATACAGCGAATGTATGTGATGGAAAGCTCGGCAAGAGTCGCTCTAGAAAACCTCATGCAGACCACACATTGGAGGTATATTAAAGAGGGCCAAATTGTAAGCGCCCGATGCTAATGAAGAAAAAGGGATATGCAAAGACCAACCCAAGTGTAAACCTGTACTCTATGTCTGTCTCTGTGGGAAACAGACGTGACTTTATAAAAAAAAATACTGTGTATGCCGCCTCGCAGTTCTTGTCGATTGCCTGCAGACCCTGGTCGTGGATGTGCTGTTCCAGGAGCCGTCGCAGCTCGACCAGGCCATCTGGGACGCGCGTCAGCAGTACATACATCCGACCCAGGTCGGCGTTCTTATCGTTATCCATAAGCTTCTGCAGGTGAAACGATACAAAATGATTAGTCATTACGCATAAATTACATTTACCTTCATTAATTATTCTACACTTCTTATAGTAATAAAGAATAATATATAGTTGTATTTTTCGAATTTGTAAGTAATGAAATATGTCTTTATCAACTTTCAGTTACAATCGTCCGCAAAGGCATGTAAATGCAATGCAGTTAACTGAATAAAATATACTTTGTACTTTAGAATACACGTTACAGTAAGAAGAAATTAGAAGAGTTTGCTGCAATTGCTTTATAGCAAGAAGAAAAATTAGCTGTAAATTAGGTAATTCAAGTCACTTGTGAACACACATTCAGTATCTTAAGTTAGAAATTTTAGCATTTAATTGGTTCAAAACTACATAAACAGCCGTATGCTTCAAACTCTCATTTGAAATAGTTAACTGTTGAAGTCAAAAACTAAACATGTTAAAATATCGGTAATCTCAGAGATATTAGCATTTGTGATATTAAATTAATGTCACAAATATCTATATTTTGAAGATTTAATCAATGACCAATTGTGAAGTTAAAACAATGTTTTTTGACGTGTTTCTTTTTTAACTGTAACAGTTAATAATTATTTCAAATGACAGTTTGAAATACACCGCTGTATCTATGTACCCGAAATCAAAGTGCATTACATCAGATTATTAAGAATGAGTATTTTCTAGACATCACTCTGTTGATTTAGTGACTAGTACAGTTGAAAAACTGAAGTGGATCTTCCTTGAAATAAATCTTTCATTACTATGACTTTTCCACTATATACGGAATATATATAGTGTTATATATGGATATAGATAAAGTGATGTTTTTATGGGTCGAAAAAACAAACTGTAGAGGTCCGTGATCGCGCAGTAGTCTCCTCTGTCAACGCGGGCACGCTTGTGACTGTAGATCATAATTTTTGTGTAAGATGAAGTCAGAACGAGGTTTGGTAACCAAGTTTCTGTCGCTCCACCGCTGAAGCTAATTCTCTCACGATCCTTTTTATTTTAGCTTGTAAGGCTCGTAGTTCAGCTCTACGTGCAGGATCAGTGCGAATTGAGGGACTGCTGACGATAAACGTTACCGATGAGAAGAAACGTGCGAAAACAAAGTCTCAACACGCTCGCTGAAGATCATAGAAAACTGTTTTAATTCCAGTCTCATTGGGTATACAATAATACCCCTATGATCCGAATTCGAAACCTGGTCTTTTTGCATTCCGTTCGGTTCAGTATAATGAAGACTCAAAGATCCAATGAATCACCTGAAACTCAGCATAGAATATCTCCAGATGTTTTTCTATGAGCACTCGGTTGCAGATCTTGGTGAGCTGATCCATGACAGTTTCGTGTAAGTAGAGCTGGACGCGTGTCTCTTCTTCGTGAAGCCGTTGCTCGACCTGTAATCGCACAAGTGATAAATAATTTTTGGATTTACACGATCTTTTATTTTATAAACTTTGATAATAATATTTCTTCGGTATAGCTGTTATCTCGTCCCTCTCGCAAATGGACAAATTTATTGACCGTTTATCAAAGGTTTTCAATCAAAATAGGGAATTGAAATTCATAAAAACACGTAAGACGGACAGGCAGACAAGACATACGAGCACACACGCGCACACAAGAAAGTACGCACGTACGCATACACACTCACACACAAGAGCCCATACAAGCATCTTTATATATCATATAATGAATATCGTAGAAATAATAGAAGACAATAACGGTGAGTTACATTATAAGAAAAAAATACAACTGATAAATGTAAAACCCAATTGTTAAGGGTGTTCAATATTATTTCAATTGCAGTCCAGTGGTCACCGAGAAGCCAATGCGCTGCTAATATCAAGTTATAAACTTTAGCACTAGCGAATGGACCACTGAACTTAAGTTGAATTGATATTCGACTTAAATTCGTTGCCACTTTTCACCTCTTAAAACAGTTCAAGCGATTATGCCAGGTTTATACAGACCAATTTAATGATAATCATGCTGAGGCACCACAATCATTTTGTCTTGATATGAGACCTTCTTCTGAATGAAAAGTGGGATCCGAGGTGGATTTCGCAATATTCTAACGTGTTATCCCGGCACATCGGTGTTTCTTCGAGCACACTCTTTATAGAGAAAATGAAATAGGGTTAAATCAGCTGGTAGGCTTATATGAAATGATGTCGCTTTGCCTAGCGATCTTGCGCCAGTTGTCGATGTCAGCAGTATACGGGTGTTCTGTTGTGTGAGGTGTTAATTGGCGGAAATTGATAACTAGACGCTTGCAAGCCACATGCATGCTGCACCTTTGTGCATTGTTGCAGGCGAGCGTCAATTACAAACACCTCATACAGTAGGATATGCATGTTATAGGTCACTAAATGTTTCCGATGAGTGTCTAAGTATGCTGGTGTCGTCCGTGGAGACAATAGTTGCCTTAAGACCGAGCGTAAGTGATAGAATTCAAAGGGTTGACATTAATGGTGAGAGGTCGTCAGGATATGCAATCAATATGGGCGTGCCACAGGGTTCAGTTCTTGGACCATTTCTATTCCTAGTGTACATAAATGATCTACCACATCTTGTTAAAAATGGTCATGGGCTTGTATTGTTTGCTGATGATACCTCCTTACTTTTTAAGATTGATAGGCATAAACCAGCTTTTAACGAAGTAAACAGTACCATCTCTGAAATGGTTGAATGGTTTAATATTAATAATCTACTGCTCAATGAAAGGAAAAGGAAACTTGTAAAATTTTCCCTATCTAATTCTAAATTGATCAACCCAAATGTCATGGTCAAAAACGAGGTACTGGATTTTGTGGACACAACCCTATTTCTTGGTCTCACCTTAGATTCTAAATTACGTTGGTATTCTCATACTATGAGATTAGCGAAAAGGCTTGGTCCTGCAGCATATGCAGTCAAAATAATTGGGCGACTTACAAACGAAAGCACCGCAAGACTTTAGTTTTTTTTTTTAGTTTTAGTTTTCAGTTTTTTCATAGTCTTATGATCTATGGAATTTTGTGATGGGGTCACGCAGCCGATATTAACACAATTTTCATGCTGCAGAAGCGAGCTATTCGTGCTGTTTATGATCTGAGACCAATGACATCTCTCAAAGAAAAATTTAAGGAAATTAATATCCTAACCTTAGCATCACAATATATATACGAAAACCTGGTACATGTCAAGAGAAATATAGAATCGTTCCATAAAAGGAGCGACATCCATAACATTAATACTAGACATAAGAATGATCTTGCGGCTCATAAGACTCGTCTAAGTAAAGTTAATAAATCACTTAAGGAAATGTGTGTGCGCTTTTATAATAAGATCCCAACTGAAATTCAAAATTTTCTGTTTGCTGAGTTTTTTCGTTTCGTTAAAAAAAAGTTATATGGCAAGGGCTATTATACCGTGTTGGAATATCTTAATGAAAAAAGGCCCTGGGATTGAGCTGCACACCTATCAGATTATTTCATATTATTTTTAAATGTCGACTAAATTATAAATGACTAAATCTTTTGTATTTGATGAGTAAAAAGAGCAAACCTTGAGTTTCTTGCCCATTCTTCTCTCGGTGAATCAGCATTTGGAATGGGTGGTAATGTCAAAATGAATTTATTAATGACGTATTTCAAGTGTAATTTCATTATCTACGAAAGAAAGATATTTTTGATTTGATTTGATTTGATTTGCGTTACTTCATAAATGTGCGCCTGGGCAGCAAACTTAGTGGGTCCGTCGTTTATTTACAAGCTAAAGCTGACGCGACATGAGGTTATCGAAGATCTATTCTTTCGAGTTAGCCATCGTCGTCGGAATAGTGGGAGATTGTGAAGGCGTATGGTTCAGTAATATAAGCGAAAGGAGAGACGCCATGGTTGTTGTATTCGATAAGAGTTAGTCATAAACCGGTTAGTAGTCCACAAGACCACAGCGTACCCGTGAGGGTTTCCACCTTGAAAAAGATACCTTGATCATATATGCAGTAAAAGGATTATTCCTCAAGAATTCTGACGACTCCCTGACGTAGAACTTTTCTGTGTCTTCCAGAAACACCGCCTCAAAGGTCTCCTTGTAGAGACCCAGGTGCTGGTATCCGATGTCGTATTTTTCCTCTTTGACGCTTAAAGCGACATAACAGTCGATGACCTGGAGAACAGATAGTGAGTTCCATGAATTCAAGAATCGATTGCAAAATTCCAGACAAACGTCTGCAATTACGGACCGTTTGCATGCGTACGAGCGTAGCACTAAACAATAAATTCGCTTGGGCTCCGAAAAGTTACACATTCGATTACTGCCGAGGCATAGAATTTGTAAATAAATTAACTTTCATCTTTGTGATCAGGAGTCTGGGTACAAGGAGAAAGAAAACGTCGCAATCGTCTTACATAAGGTCGTACGTAGAGAGGGCTGTTAAGTAAATTAAAAGATAATAAATATTAAATTTATTGATTTATTGTTCACACTCCTCGAATTTTAAATATTCCTTCGCAATTATTATTTCTTTCATACCTTTTATTTATTTGGAAGAGATGAACATAGCTGTTGCGGACGACAATGTATAGTCATAAGATGCAAAATAAACCACTAGGAATAATAATTGAACTAAATAGGCTTAAGCTCACGATGTACGTAGGTAAATAAATGATGTGAGTGGTAAGCGGCCGTGTCCATAGAGGGACACATCGGTGTAAGAATATTATCGCAATAACCTGTGTATGTATACGATATGCTGTAATAATTTGTACGTATTGCGTCATCCTCGTACGAGCGAGACGAGGATAGGTGAATAGATGACGCCAGAACGCCGAGGTATTGCATCATCCTCGAGCGAGAGAGACAACGCTAGGTAGAGCGGGGATAGGCGGCGCGGACACGTAGGAGTAAAACCGAACAATAAAGATATGTTATTGACGTGTGTTTCATTATCCCTATTAATTATGAACATATTCGGTTCATTCTAACATGAACATATTCGGTTCATGAGTCCGCTGGGCTGTCAGTATGTCATAAGGACATACTGGACAGATGCATCCACGCCGGCGGTGGCGGCCGGGATCGTATGGCTGTATGGCCCGAAAATTAGGTGAATAGGCATTTAGGGCATACAGCCAGCTCGCTACCGCATAAACGGGTGGATAAGGACACTAAGTTGGATAAAAGGGATAAACGGGATAAGCACAGCGCGGTGTCCGCCCGCCACGCGTTGTAAGAACAGCATATATCATGGACACGGCCTAGAATTATAAGTACTACTATAAGGTTAATTTTAATGATGTATAAATAATAATAATGATTAGAGTAACATGTAAAATAATAATGAATAATATAAGAATGAAATAAATAAGGAAGCTGAAACCCTGCGGGGGGAGAGGGGAATGCCGTAGACACCCGCCGGCCGCACGGAGAGAGGGGTGAACACCCCCGCCTATATAAACAGGGCCACCCTAAGGGTGCGCCCAGTTCGAGTGCAGCGGCCGACGGGGAAGCAACAAGAAGAGGAAGCAGCCCGCCGCAGGGGGTGAAGCTCAGTTCAACAACGACGACGGCGTTTCAATCAGAACCCTAACAAGTGGAGGAGCAATCGTCCTTCACATTGGTCAACTTCGAGCCGGATCGGAAGAGCGTCGTCGTCGGCGTTTTGAAGAAAGAAGACCTGTCGGTCGCTGCATTCGGGCTGCCCTGACGTTCGGAGCGTCCACAAGCGGATTAGCTTCGAGCGTCGGTCGCGCGTCGAGTAACCGCGCACATAAATAGTTGCTCCGGCGTGGGTGCCGAAAAAGGAATTTTCATTCCTATTCGTTTTGAAACGACATACGTCACACATAACGACATACAAAACGCCGTTTTCACGGCGATATAGTTTCTACCATCGCGCCGCCCGCGTGCAGGCTGCCCGCGTCCCGCCCGTCGTGAGCTCGCATAGCTCCGGGTACACGTGGCGCGTTCATCAGCGCCACACGTGTCGCGTCGCGTCGTTTCCCGCGCTCCGCATCGGGTGCGTAGAGCGCCGCGTCGCGTCATCTGTACGCCCCCCCCGCACCGCGTCGGGCGTGCTCGCGTCCATCTGCGCCGCGTCGCGTCGGTACCGCCCCCCCGCACCGCGTCGGGCGTGCTCGCGTCCATCCGCGTCGCGTCGGTACCGCGCCCCCCCGCACCGCGTCGGGCGTGCCCACGTGCATCGGCGTCTGCCGCGTCGGTCGCCTCCCGCGCATCGCGAATCCGTATCGTACCTATCACGACCTCGCATCGTGCCGTATTGTGAGGTCGCATCGGTCGCGTGTGTGTGTGTGCCGGTCAACGTTATCTTTTAAAATTGTTATTGTCGTTTGTGTGTCGCGCGTTGTTCGTGAAAATTTAGTTATTCGATAGCACCATACGTCGCGGGTGCTTTTTCTAAATTTAAATCGCTCACCCACGCCGCAGAACCTCTCCGGCTGTCTCGCTGCGGACGTCCGCGCGTGGCAGTGGTGAGGCATCGTGCCGCCCGGGGCTAAACCGGGAATCCGTGTTCGCGTCTGTCCGCAGGAAGAGGACATCGGTCGCCCGTAGACGCGTTTTAATCGTGCATCATCGAATTGGGTCGTCACTCATCGAAGAAGAGAAGAGTCCGCTTAAGGGTCGCTTCATAGGAGAGGAATATTCGTCCTCCACTGTACGTGTCAATTGTTTCGTCGCAGTCGTAGACAGTCGGCGCTCCGAGATGGTTGAGACGAGATCGACGGGATGTCGCGGTAAGAAGGCCGACGACCAGCCACAAGAAGAAATGAGGGTGGAACCCCGAGACTCGCCCGAGAGCCCCTCTGTCACAGAAAATACCACGACCGCTCAGATGACACATGGAGAAGCGACCGTCGCCGAGCCATCGAAGAGCGCCGTCTCTACATCGTCAAAGCGAGCTCCCACAGTGAAGTCGAAGACGTCTAGGCGTCGGGAGCTGGCGCGCGCCAAAGAAGAGTGCGCGAGAGCGCTATATGAAGCGGCAAAAGCTAGAGAACGCCTGGCGCGCGCGGTTAAGGCGAGAATAGAAGCGGACATCAGTTCCGAGGAAGAAAATGAAGCCGCATCTGTAACAGAACGTTCGAGGGAACGCGTGAGATCGTGGTTGGAGACTCAGCCGCCCAGAGATGCATCACCGCCCGGAGGCCCTTCCGCGCCGGAGCGGCAAACAACGGCTGTCGACTCACGCGACATGCGGCCGGAACTTAGAGTACGATCACCACCGTGCCCGAGAAAAGAGTCACCGTCACGACCGGCAGAGATTACCACAGTGTTGCGTGACGAAACCGGCGCGGAAGTGTGCACAATTGGAGAGCAAAAGAACACGGAAATAGAGGGAATAGTAACAGCCCTGAAGGAGATAGTGAAGTGCCTACCACGATCTCAAGCGCAACACCAGCCATCAAACTCGTTACATACAGTCCATGAAGAGAGAAAGAGGTCGCATAAAGACATCAGAGATTTGCCCTATTTCAGTGGGAATCACAGCGACTGGTTGGTGTTCAGAACAGCGTATCGACAGACCGCTCCGTACTTAGAAGAAATTGATAACATAGTGCGATTAAGAAAACACATTGTCGGAGCGGCCGCCGAAGCGACGAAGACGCTGTTCATAAATGAGAGCTCTTCTCAAGAAATAGTAGACTTCCTCGAACAACGCTACGGAGCTCCCGACGCATTAGTCATCGCCGAGACTAACAAACTTCGAGCGTTACCGAAGATTGGAGAAGAGCCGCATGAATTATATGAGTTTTCAGCGAAAGTGAACGGAGTGGTGGGAACGGTAAAGGCGCTCGATAAAACGAAGCAACTGAATAATCCTGAAATAATTCATGTCGCCATATCGAAGCTTCCACACGCCTTGCGATTAAAGTGGTACAGCTACTACGCGCAGAACACACATGACGCGCCGGACATCATCAAGTTAGCTGATTTTTTGAACACCGAGTGCCAAATTCAAGGAAAATTCGAGACGCCCGGAAACCTCACGCCGCTGCCGCAGGGACGTCGAGAACAAAGGCACAGGACGCACACAGTACGCACCGGGCGCGCGGCGGTCGTCGCGTCATCGTCTAACTCAACACCGGCGCCCGCCCGCCCCGGGCTGCTCGATTTGTAGAGAAGCGCATTTGGCTTCTAGTTGCCCGCGTCTACTGAAAGCTGACGTTGATGAGAGATGGAACCTGGCAAAGAAATCAAGAGTGTGTTTTAAGTGCCTGAGGTACAGAAAATTCAGACATCGTTGCAACCTACGTCCCTGCGGAGTTGACGGTTGTAGACGCACCCACCACCCGCTTCTGCACTCAAATAAAATAACTGGCGAAGAGTCGACGACTTCACATCACGAAGCGACGACGACACTTAAAGCAGTAGTGACGTCGGCGCGCCATCGTTCATCATCGACGCTGTTAAAGATGATTCCAGTAGTAATACGAGGCGCGACTGCTACGTTGTCTACGTTCGCATTATTAGACGAAGGGTCTACCGTCACGCTGATGGAAGCCGCTGTTGCCGAACGCGTCGGAGCGACCGGCCCGAAGGAGCCGTTCACCATAGAGGGAATGGCCGGCGCTCGGATAAACGCAAATGAGTCTAGAAAGATAAGTATCACGATCCGAGGACTGCATCAGAAAGCGGAACATCCGCTAGTAGCTCACACTGTGCGCGATCTCCATATAGCGCCACAGTCGATACCCGACAACATCGTCGAAGAGTGTGAACATTTGGCGGATATTCGAAGTCAAATCACTTACGCGAGCGGTACACCCACCATCTTGCTGGGCCAGGACAACTGGCATCTTATCGTGACGCGCGGCGTGAGGAGCGGTGGCCTTCAACAGCCTGCGGCCTCGTTCACCGAACTGGGCTGGGTGCTGCACGGCCCGTGCTCGCGTCGTGGGTGGCGAGCGCGAGTGAACTTAGTACAGTCTCGAGAAGTTGAACAAGAAGACTCTATCGAAAAGCTTATCAAAGAACATTTCGCTCTGGACAACATAGGAATAACACCACGACGGCCGAAAACGGATCCAGAGAAGCGTGCTCTCGACATTCTGGACAAAGAGAATAGAAGAATGACAGACGGTAGATTCCAAACGGGGCTGATTTGGCGAAAAGATGACGTCGACATTCCGAATAATAGAAACACGGCGTTGTCTCATTTACATAATTTGGAGAAAAAAACTAAGGCATGATGAAGAATTGAAAGCGAAATATATAAAACAGATGCGACACCTGTTCGATAATGGATACGCCGAAAAGGCGCACGAGCCACCGACGCCCGGACGCACCTGGTACTTGCCTCATTTCGCGGTCGTTACGCCATGGAAGCCGAAACCCAGAATTGTATTCGACGCCGCCGCTCGTAGCCACGGCGTATGTCTTAACGACTTGCTGCTGCCGGGGCCGGATTTGCTTCAGTCACTGCCAGGAATATTGATGAGATTTAGACAGCATGCGGTGGCGGTCACGGCAGATATAAAGGAAATGTTCTTGCAGATCAGAATACGGGAAGAAGATAGAGATGCATTACGATTCCTGTGGCGCGAGAACGCGGATGAGCCGCCGGTAGAGTGCCGTATGACCAGCGTGGTGTTCGGGGCAGCATCGTCGCCGTGTACAGCGATATATATAAAAAACAAAAATGCTGAACAACATCGAAAGGAGCACGCGAAGGCTCCTGACGCGATCGCCTATAACCATTACATGGACGATTACCTCCAGAGCTTCCCTACCGTCGAAGAAGCGACGAGAGTGGCGAAAGAAGTAGCACTGGTCCATAACAAAGCCAAATTCGAACTCGGAAAGTGGGCATCGAACGAACCGGCCGTGCTAGAGGCTGTCTCATCTACGTCGAGTCAAGATGCGGAGATAAAATTAGATCCGGAGAAAATCCTGGGGCTCATATGGAGGCCGGCGAGAGACGTATTGTCCTACAATTTAGACATGAAGAGAGTAAGCCGCGACATAGCCGACGGTGAAAGACGGCCGACGAAAAGAGAGGCCCGAAAAAGACCGTCATGTCCCTTTATGATCCTTTGGGGCTGATCACACCGATCACTGTCGGCGCGAAGAGGATCCTGCAGGCGACGTGGAAGACGGGGCTGGGTTGGGACGAAATCATCGCGGACGAGCTGCACGAGCAATGGAAGGACTGGCTGGGTAAGATGCGGGCGCTGGTTCAACTCGAGATTCCGCGCTCGTACTTATGCTATACGAGAACCGTCTCGCTGCAGCTGCACACTTTCGTCGACGCCAGCGAAACAGCCTACGCCGCCGCCGTCTACTGGAGGATGCGGACGGACGATGGGAAGGTACATGTCTCTCTCGTTGCAGCCAAAGGAAGAGTGGCGCCGCTAAAGGTGACGTCGATACCGCGGCTGGAGCTCCAGGCCGCCGTCCTGGGTAGCAGATTAGCGAAAACCGTGACGGAGGAACACGATTTGAAGCCCGAGCGTAGAGTATTCTGGTCGGATTCCAGAACAGTATTGACCTGGATCCGGACCGGAGCTCGGAGCTACAAACCGTTTGTGGCGCATCGGATAGCCGAGCTGGAGGAAAGTACGAAGAAGGTGGAGTGGAAATGGGTCCCGACAAAAGAGAACGTCGCAGACGACGCTACGCGTGACGCGCCGAGCAACCTAAATCAAAATCACAGATGGTTTCGCGGCCCGCAATTCTTATATGAAGAAGAAGACGATTGGCCTACGGAGCGCGTCACTCCAACTGTCGAAACCGGAGAAGAACGAGTACTCCACTGCACCTCCGCACCGGCGGGAGATATCCGAAAAGCAATGCCCAATATAGAAAAGTATTCGTCATGGCTACGTCTGGTGAGAGCGACAGGTCGAGTACTGCAGTTTGTCGACCTGTGCCGCCGGCGGAGAGCATCTACGCAGCAAGGCACAAGCGAACCAGGAAGAATGAAGACGAGCCCGCCTGGAAGCCGAGTCACAAGGTCAGCGCTAGAGTGCCGAGGACAGCCGGTAGTGCAGAACAGAAGAAGCCGAGCGGCGATACGACCGCTACCGGCTGAATACGAGCTAGCCGCCGAACAGCTGCTGACGAAGGCTGCGCAGATGGACAGCTTCGAAGAAGACATCAAGAGGCTGATGAAGGGGCATCCCGTGGAAAGAAAGCAGACTCCATGGCCTAAGCGTGACGATGGATCGAGGGATGATAAAATTAAATACGCGCATAAGCAGAGTCGAAGGTGTAGGAGAGACGACTAAGAGTCCTGCCGTTCTGGCGGGCGAGCATCCATACACCCGTTTGTATATCGCCTGGACGCACGTCAAGATGCATCACGGAGGAGTCGAAACGGTAGTGAACGAGCTACGGCAGCGCATCTGGGTGCTGCGACTCCGACCGAGCGTGCGGTCCGTCATACGCAGCTGTCTTCCATGCCGCATTAGAAAAATGAAGCCGACGGAACCCCTCACAGGTGAACATCCCAGTGCGCGCTTGGCGCACCACCAGAGGCCGTTCACCTTCACGGGCCTGGACTTCTGCGGCCCGTACTTGGTCACCGTGGGCCGCCAACACCACAAACGATACGTGGCCCTATTCACGTGTTTGACCACGCGAGCCGTTCATCTCGAGCTCGCGGGGTCCCTCTCCGCGGACGCAGCGATACTCACTCTCAGGCGCTTCATGGCGCGCCGAGGGTGTCCGACGGAGATCTGGAGCGACAGGGGCACCAACTTCGTGGGGGCGGACAACGAGCTGCGAAGAGAGGCGCTACGGGCGTTCGAAGAGGAAGCATCAGAGCACCTGGTCCGCTGGCGATATATACCGCCGGGCGCACCATTCATGGGGGGAGCCTGGGAGCGCATGGTCCAGTCGGTGAAGAGGGCTCTCACCACCGTTCTTCAGGAGCAGCATCCGAGGGAAGAGGTGCTGTCGACGCTGCTGGCCGAGGCGGAGTTCACGGTCAACAGTAGGCCGCTCACCCACGTGTCCGTGTCCGCCGAGGATCCGGAGGCGCTCACCCCGAACCACTTTCTGCTGGGCGGCGCGGCGCGGGTACCAACACCGGGCGCGTTCGTCGAGGCCGATCTCAACAGTCGACAGCAGTGGCGTCGTGCTCAGCGGTTAGCGGACCACTTCTGGCAGCGCTGGCTTCGGGAGTACCTGCCGCTGCTTCAACGACGCCATTCATCACAGCAGAAAGGGACGCCGCCGGAGGTCGACGACATGGTGCTGATCGTCGACGAGAACCTGCCGCGGAACACGTGGCCGAGAGGAAGAGTGCTGGAGCTCTATCCCGGGAAGGATGGCGTGGTACGAGTGGTGGAGCTGCAGACGGCTGCCGGGCGCTTGAAGAGGCCAGTAAAGAAGATCGTCGTCCTCCCGAAATGAAATGCAAGAATTGCACGGCGGGAGAATGTTGCGGACGACAATGTATAGTCATAAGATGCAAAATAAACCACTAGGAATAATAATTAAACTAAATAGGCTTAAGCTCACGATGTACGTAGGTAAATAAATGATGTGAGTGGTAAGCGGCCGTGTCCATAGAGGGACACATCGGTGTAGAATATTATCGCAATAACCTGTGTATGTATACGATATGCTGTAATAATTTGTACGTATTGCGTCATCCTCGTACGAGCGAGACGAGGATAGGTGAATAGATGACGCCAGAACGCCGAGGTATTGCATCATCCTCGAGCGAGAGACAACGCTAGGTAGAGCGGGGATAGGCGGCGCGGACACGTAGGAGTAAAACCGAACAATAAAGATATGTTATTGACGTGTGTTTCATTATCCTATTAATTATGAACATATTCGGTTCATTCTAACATGAACATATTCGGTTCATGAGTCCGCTGGGCTGTCAGTATGTCATAAGGACATACTGGACAGATGCATCCACGCCGGCGGTGGCGGCCGGGATCGTATGGCTGTATGGCCCGAAAATTAGGTGAATAGGCATTTAGGGCATACAGCCAGCTCGCTACCGCATAAACGGGTGGATAAGGACACTAAGTTGGATAAAAGGGATAATCGGGATAAGCACAGCGCGGTGTCCGCCCGCCACGCGTTGTAAGAACAGCATATATCATGGACACGGCCTAGAATTATAAGTACTACTATAAGGTTAATTTTAATGATGTATAAATAATAATAAGGATTAGAGTAACATGTAAAATAATAATGAATAATATAAGAATGAAATAAATAAGGAAGCTGAAACCCTGCGGGGGGAGAGGGGAATGCCGTAGACACCCGCCGGCCGCACGGAGAGAGGGGTGAACACCCCCGCCTATATAAACAGGGCCACCCTAAGGGTGCGCCCAGTTCGGGTGCAGCGGCCGACGGGGAAGCAACAAGAAGAGGAAGCAGCCCGCCGCAGGGGGAAGCTCAGTTCAACAACGACGACGGCGTTTCAATCAGAACCCTATCAAGTGGAGGAGCAATCGTCCTTCACAATAGCAGAAAAAAATATTAAACCAGGTCGCCAGAATTAATATGGTATTTATATGAGACAGACAGACAGAAAGAGAGAGAGAGAGAGAAAGAGAACAATTTAAACCCATAAAACGACAACGAGATCAAAATCTTCTGTCTCTCCATCTAAGAAGAAATAACATAACCTTAAAATACGTAACATAATTCTGGAAATGTAAATTTCAACTTAAAAATTACAGATCACTCACTCTTGACACTAATCTAGTATTTATGGTCTCCCCGTTGCGCTCCCTCTCGATCAACTTCAAAACAACATTCGTCACTCGCTTGTTGAGGCACTTGAAGAAGTTGTCCCTCCAAGTGATCAGAGCCAGTTCGTAAATCTCAAACATCATGTACTAGAATAAAACAGAAATATGTATTGTGAAAGAAAAGATACACCTAAAGGATGATTTTTTTTAACTGTAATGAGGACAAAACAACAATCTGTATAGCCTAATCATTTTCAAACATTCAACAGCTGTAATATAGCATATATCGTATTAAAAAGAAATCGGACCAATGATTGTTGAGTTGTAAGCGCTAACGCCATTTTCCTTTTAAATTGACAAGTAAAAATATGCCAAAACCATAGGTCACCTATCGTACATATATATACATAAGTCTAGCTATATGACCTTTTTCTATAATAAAAAAATAATCATATGAATTGAAGTAATGGTTGATGAGTTAGAAGTGCGTAAATCTACAGCGAAAAAGACATTGTGCCTTATAATGCTTGAAGATTAAGCGTTTCTCGCCTGCTTTGCTATGCGTAAATTAAAATTTCGCATGCATAGTTTTCAACTTATTTAACATTGATACACAGTCAATTTTATTATACATATTTATAGATAGAACTTAAAGTTTGTTCTTCATCAAAACACCTCAGAGATTCAAGTTAAATGACTATTCAAGCTAGTATATTGTGATCTATACCTCTTCGTTATTATCGAATTGATTCCGGTTACAATAGCGATTCAGGTAGGCGCAAACGGCGTTCAGCACTCAGGAAGAAATGGTAGCCTTCCCATTGGTGGATGTAGAAATCTAGCAGATCCTCACCCATCAGCTCGTTGCCGTCCTAGAACGAGGTGGTACATCCATCTGAGAATCAACCCTTCAAGTTGTATGAATTTCATGTAGAATTTTTACATGTACATCAATATATTTATTATATGAAAAGTAATTTTGCACACATTTTTAAACATATTACGTATACGAGGAGTGTAAGATTTGGATTGGTCAAAGTTTGTGTATATATATATATTATTTCCATTAAAATAAAACGCTGAACCAAAAGATCTCACGCCATTCTTGATAAATCCACTTGTTTCATGAGAAACATTTGTTATAAATTTATATTGAATATAAACTACAATGCATTATTATTTAATTTTAATTTAACTTATATTGCAGTGTATTAAGAAAGAACACGCTAATGATGTATTGGACTAGAATAGAAGAAACGTAGTAGAATAAGATTGGAAAAAATGCAATGGTGATTTATAGAGATATATTCTTTGACACAGAACCTCAACAAAAAACTGCAATAAGAAGAAAGGTCTTTTGAGCTCAAATATCGTTGGTCATTTAACGCGGTTCCTGAATAACGAATTATTGGTAGGGAGACGAGTTTTTAGTATGCTCTATTAATACACAAAATTTCATCGAAATCAGTTTAACTACTGTTGAAAACCATAAACGAATAGGCAGACAAATAAATAATAACCAACATATATTCGTTGCCTGGAGTTAAATTGTGTCTGCACAGAATTTCATCAAAATCAGTACAGCGGTTTAAGTGTGAAAACGTAACAGACAGACGGACAGCATTAGTATGGACATTTATAATGAAAAATATATTCTTTTGTTCCGTCAATTCGCAAATTGTAATTAGTGATAAAAGCAGCTCATACAGTTAAAACAGAGACAACGTTTACATGTGGATTAAGTTAGCACATAATTGAAAAAGATCATTAAGTAAATTAACAAGGTAATTTCGACAGACACCCGGACGAAGTGAGATCCATAGCGCTCCAAAGAAACCACACCATCTATGAAGCCTTACAGAGTATGCCTTAGCAATTATTATATTAGTTATTACTTACGATTAATAATTTGATGAGAAAATATTTGAGAAAGTTTCCGATCCTTTTGTACAACTGCAGATGGGTATTTAGCACCACCTGTTGCAGACAAGAAAATATATTGAATTATCTGTATAATTAAAAATTTGTGTGGGTACGTTTGTCCTTTGGTGAAACTTTGGTGATGTTTTATGCGCACTGTCGGAAAGGTTTTTAAAATTAAAAAAAAAATACTAGCTTATAAATGATAAATAAAAATCTAGGCATAACTCCGGTTTCATCGGCGTGCTTGTACTACTAAACTGAAGCAACGAGCCAATTGCAAAAATTCATTCCCTCGCAGAAAGCTGCACTATCCTCAAGCAACACTTCCTATATTTTATTTTGATACCAACCTCCGGCTTTGAGCTGTGACTGGCAATGGAACCGGAAACAAGACCGGGATCCAATTTCGAATCCATATCAATTTCAATGTTAGAGTTGTGGGCGTAACTATATGCCAGCGCTATCCACAGGAAAGGAGAATAACAACTATTATATGAAAAGAACTATAGCATAAAATACA
Source organism: Eumeta japonica (assembly GCA_005406025.1). Taxonomy (NCBI): domain Eukaryota; kingdom Metazoa; phylum Arthropoda; class Insecta; order Lepidoptera; family Psychidae; genus Eumeta; species Eumeta japonica. Next base: position 59,892 of record BGZK01002125.1, read on the forward strand.
CTACAATATATTCACCGTTCATTTCTGGACACTATGTTGAGATGCATTTCATGAAGTGTTAACTGTACTAAAAAATTAGTCAAAATATAAAACAGCATGTCATTAAAGAAAGCTGATTAAATCATAGAATAAATAACAAAGTAGTGATAATCTATTATAGCCAGCTATCTATACTATATAATACAATATAAAGTTGAATAGATTGTATGTACGTTTAAAACAGCCAATCTCAAGAACTATGAGTCCGATTTTAAACAATTTCTGAAAGTTAGAAATTGAAAATTGTACATAAATTTTTAATTTATGAAAATTTTTATTAGTTTTCAGTTCGATTTCGAAAATACAGTTTTCATTAGATCTTCTCTTTTTGGGATCTTAGGAATCAATTTTAACCATTGGACATGTGTGCGTGGATTGGAAGCGGGGATATTTAAACCCGGTCAAGTCCTCGTCCCTCCCCACTCCAATTTCGCTTGTTTACCACACGACCCGGCCCGCGCGCCGAACGGTCGTCGTGTCGCGCCACCCTACGCTGTGCGCGGTGGCAGCGTCAAGCTACGGCCTGGTTCTCTAGCTGCTTGCACGATGGACAGCGCTAAACTAAGTCGCTTCTGACGGAGCGCGAATTCCGCGATCTTCTTCGTGAATTCGAGACGTACCGCTCCTCCCCGTTCTCCCCCGAGCAGCCAGATCCTGTTTCCGACTGCGAAATGGAGGTCGAATTCGACCCCAGCAGGGAATCCACCAAACGGTCAGCCGCAACTCGCCCTTAGGAGGAATCCCGATTCCGAGTGGAGCGATGGCCGGAACGAGTTGAACTTCACAACTAGTTCTGCGCAAAGAATACCATCCCCTTCGACTCGCTCATCCATCGGATAAGTACGTGGTAACCACTCATAGTGGGCACAGCTTTACTCGATTTTCTAAGTAAGCTAAAGCCCAAAGTCTGGCCTCTGCGCCCGTGAAATCGACTAAGTCGACCAAGCGAAAGTTATCTCAGCGTGCCGTAGCCTCGCAATAGGGGGTAATAGAGAAGGCCGATAAAGCGGCCGCGAAAAATAATAACAAAAAGAAGAAAAGTGATGAGGCTGACGTCAGTACTTTCTCTACCTTTGCGCCGCGTGGCCGAAAGCCACCACCTATATTCGTACAGAACAAGGATCGATGGACCGAGCTACGCAAAAAATGCGTAGGAAAAAATATCAATTTCTCTTAAGCACACAATTCCTTTAAGCGATTGCAGTTGGAAGCGAAAACAATGGCAGATTTTAGAAATCTGCAAAATTTTCTCGTAACTCGAAGTTATGCTTTTCACACATACTCCCTTAAGGAGGAGCGTGAAATCAGGATCGTCCTTAGGTAGATACTCCCCACCTAAGGAATTACCAGTCAAGGGGGTGGAGGAGGACCTCCGCTCCCAAAACTTCCTGGCGCAGGTAATTCGCCGCATACTAAATCAGTCTCGCGAGCTTCTCGATCTGGTCTTGGTCACCGGTACAGCCGAGGCCAACGACAATGCAACGAAGACCGCATTCTTCATAATTAAAAGCGTGTAGGAAGGGTCGGGGAGCGTTGTACCTGCGCATTGCATCATTCGCAAGAAATTCAGGGCGGTAGAGTTATGTGACTTGTACTGTAACAGACAAAGTTTGTGGACACTAGAACATATTCGTAGGCGAGACCGGTATTGTCACCGCAAGTAAATGAAAGAACTCATCCAGTGCCACGCGAAGTGCTGGGGAAAGGCTAGTATGATGTATTACAATTTTGAGGAAGTCATCACGACGAAACCTACATATCGAAGATCTGAACATGCAGCTTTTGCTATAAAATTTTCGAACTGAAACTTTTTTAGCGAGGGTAAGAAGCTTGAAATTTTGGCAACGAAAAGAGGGCAGCACAGTTGCAGCAATCTTTTCACGTTCAAAAGGCCAATGGGATCCCAATTGGGAGCCCCACAAAGTATATCGTATTTTACTTGCTATATTCACTTAAACTCTTCAGCTCTTAGCGCGTGTTCTTTGATCGAGTCAAGAAATGATCAGTGAAGAATTTATTCAAGTATCTCCCTTTATACAAAATATCATGAAATTGTATAAATAAATTAATAAAATAATATAGTTGTACAATAAATGCATTATTACTAATTATGAAAATTAGCATACGAGTTTCACTTCTTCCGTGAGCTTATGTAAGTCGGGCTCTCTCATCTTGCTTCCCACACCGTCGGTATTTTTAGAGTGTTCTTACAAGATTTTTATGTCGCTTTACCTACGAATAAGATCTATATCAAAATGATTGTGAGGACAGAACAATAATCGCATAAAGCTCTTACCTTTGGTTTCACAGCGGCCCTTTCGGCGGACGAGCCGTCGCCGGCCGCCGTCGTCGCGGTGCTGTGCACTACAAATGCACAGTATTTGAATATCTGACTGCGAAAGTTTTAAGGAAAACCAGAAGCGAAACCCAGTCTGTCATCAACAAGGTGACGATTTTTCCCTAAATATACAACGAATAAATGCCGGAAGGGCTCGCGCAGTTCGTTTTGCCTTCTATGATTTAATTACAACCTTCTAATAAGACACCTATTTAAGGTGTGTTTAAGAATCTGAGGATGCAAATTTCGTAAGCGTCAAACGGTTGTATCGTATTGAAACTTAGGAACTATTACATATAATACCATGAGACTATATAGAGCTAGTTCGATATTAAACTTAGAAGATGAATAATAAATGTTTAATCAAGGATGCCTTGATTAGCTGTCTATATAAAGATATTCTAAAAATCATAGACACTCGTATTGCTATGTGAATAAATCAAATATTGGAACTTCATATTTTCCTGTGATTTTCCAATGATTGACTTTTAACGATTAGCATTACAATTTTCCATTTTCTGTCTAACACAAAAAGTAGTATAGATATTTTTATTTTAATCCTTTTTGTTTGCAACAAAAAGTGTGAGTATATTATTGTAAATCTATCCTTTTTGGAAAAGGGTACCTGTGCAAGTTCATAAACTCGCGGTTGATCATTTGTCTCGTGGTATACATTTGTTGAATTCCCTCTGAAATCATCCCATATCTGAAAACAAAATTATAGCTTATGAAAACAACCCAAAAAATTTTTTAATGTGAAACATGAATTGACACAGTTGGGGTAAGACCGACTCGCATGCCGTGACGACAAACGGCATGACGCCAGAGTTGCCAAGAGCAAATTTTTAAAATGTGTCATATTTTGCACTGATAGGTTTTTCTTAAAACGGCTCAAATTACCTCCAACCGACTGTTATTAAACTATTGAATTTAGGACGTTTTATATAATAAGTTAATTATTTCAAGTTTATTACTAAGCAAAACATCACTTCATACTTTAAATATTCTTTAAAATTATTCGTGTAAAATAGCAAAAAAGAAACAAAATTTGGTTATAAGTAGGAAGTTTTTAGTTATAAATACGATTCGATGCCTTTGATGCTATACATTTTGGCCACCAACCCGTGCTTTCACGCAGAAAAGTCCTTTAATAGTTTTAAATAACGCATTAACAAGAAACTCAACTGATTTGTTGAATTTTAGAGATTGCAGCAAAATAATACTTCTAAATCACGTGACTCATCGGCAACACGTAAGGGTTTTACCAAGAACCGTTTACCCCATGACCATGAATCCTTCAGCGGTAGGTATAGATCAGGTATGAGAAACCTTTGACGTGTTGTGGACCAAACTTTAGTGTGCAAATGCGTTCGCGGGCCGCGTTGAAAAGTAGTGCATTTTAAAATAGTGTTTTAAAGTAGTGTTCATAATTTTAGCGATAGATATCAGAGATGAAATTTTTCAAAATTTCGCGGGCCGGACGAAATCTTACAGCGGGCCGATGATTGCTCACATATGGTATAGATCTATAAATTTAGCAACCTTTAAATACCTGCGTACAAGCTATTCGGTAGGATCTGTCTGTAAATCTCCGTATATACATATTTTGGTTATATCTGTGTGTTATCTAAGGCAAATAAATTTGTAGTTATACAAACGTTATTTTGTCTTTTTCCTTTGACTATCGTGTCTTGATGAATATGTCCTTGCGCCTGTTTCGTGAGTATCATCCGGGGATATAAATAAAAAGTCACAGAGCGAGGATTGACAATATTTTATATAAAAATTTGATCCGGTGCGTCGCTCACTTTTACCCAGCAACAAGGCGAGTTGTATTAGATCGAGCGACTTGTCAAGTAATTATAGGTAACAAGTTGATTACGATTTCAAACGCATTTTCTGTTCTAATGTAATCAAATTTTAATCCGTTTCTAGTCAAATAGTTTCTAATCGTTTTATAGTTTGAAAACTTATCTCAGATCTTCTTAATTTGACGTAATTTAATTTTAATTACCTGGTCTAAGTCGTTTTGAGTCAAGCGCGTCGTCAAAATGCTCGTCATATTGTAATTAAAACAGATTCTTTATGTCCTTCTAATTTGGTCGTGTAGGATGTTTATGAAATATAAAAATAATCACAAACGAGATCCCGGATTTAAAATTGATAGTTTTGCGTCAAAATAACCATTTCAATTCATTCACAATTCATCGTTTTTGCTATAGATATTTAATTTAAAATGTTCTTTATAGTTCAATATCGATGCTAGGTTGTCACTGCTTCTGGAACAAAAGATATACAATAATATTATTTAAGCAACTCAAGTTCTAGTCTTACGATTATCTATGATGAATTATTTTCATGTAATTCCTTGAAGTACGGCTACAATCCAAGTTCGCCTGCGTTTTAAATGATTGAATTGAGGATAGTTCAAGTAAAGTGTTCGAACGGAGCTAAGAGTTTGGTGAGCTAATAGCAGAAAAGTCGAGCGGTATATTATTAACGAGTAGCGGATTTGTGGACGAAAAATTTGTAAAATAGTCCTTGCAAAACCGACTTCAAGAGGAGACAAATATTAGTAGTTTATAGAAGTGAATTCAGCAACAATTGCATGTACAGTCTGTCTGACATATATAAACCATGGTTTAAATAAGCTTTATATGTATATTAAAATCGTAAGCAGGTCAAATCTGTACGTACAATATCTTTTGAAAAAAGTAAGCGGTATGTTCTATATACATAATAAATACCCCAAAAGGGATGCCCCATAATGGATGCTTTAAAATTTTTGTCTGTCTGTCTCATACGTTTATCTGTATATATACCCCTTGTATACTTGTTTATTCAAGCATTACTCAACTATTAATGAACCGATTTTTACAAAACTTTTTGTGTTTATTCGCAATAATCTACCGCTTAACTTAGGAAACAATTTATCACGCTACACTATGTAAGAGTTAGACCCAGAGCAAATTCAAAATTGTCCCAATGGTACCTACCTACCGTTAGATTTTGACGTGATAACGTCTTATAAATCGATAAACGTCGGCTGTACGCACGAAAAAGCATGACTCATTGTCGCGTTCCGCCTGAGCCGAGTGTGCAAGCGAGAGCGCGGAACGAGCGATCTCTCTTCCACTTCATCGGCCGATGCGTCCGAGTAGAAGAGAGACAGCGGCCGCACACAACCTACACGTGAATTGTTTGGTCAACTGTTTATAAAGTGAAGTGAAAAGTTAATGTGGTTTCCATTGTTTATTAAAACAAAAATTGCGGCAAGTGATATTAATTCTATTCAATTCATGAAAGTATGCAATTTTTCATCAATATTTTCTTATGACGTTATCACGTAAAATTATCGCTCGTAAACCGACTTTACAGACAACTAGTGTAAGTGTCACGATAAACAAATGTGTCTATAACTCCCATAAATTTCGTATTTTTTTAAACCACGGAAATGAATGAAAAATGAAAAACGTTGTGGCTTTGAAGAAGACTCCATGACATGTCGTCTAAGATTTTCTATGGGTGATTAAAGACAAGGAAGAAGTGAAGGACAGTTTTCGTGTCCTTTTAAAACGATGTTACGTTTCAGAACCACCACGCCAAATAAGTCTAGGGCAACATTTAGTAATATATGGCTTCAGTAAGAGTAACTCTTTCAAGCCTTGTCATTCTTATATATACCGGGTGTAAGGGACAGCCCTCCTCAAACTGATAGGGTGCATTCAGACCCTTATTTTGAATTAAAATCCACTGGAAATTTTCTCAGGAAAAAAAATTTTTTTTTTTTCTGTTAAAAGTACTTTATTTCAATGTAAAATTACATTTTCTGTACGGAAAATTCCATTTTTGTAAATAAAACAGGTAAAATAAAAAAAAAACAGCAATGGGTCTTTAAATTACTTTAACGAACAACGCACGGAATCAGCTGTTCTACTATCTGCCTAGCTACAGAGTTCACCGAGTTCACGCTGTCAGGCCCGGCCTGGCGCGGGGCGGAACAGCGGCCGTCAGTCGCACGTCGGCTCCATTAAACTTTCTTTCCTGCCGCGATCGACGGGCGGCCGACAACTCGGTGTGCTGCGCGCCGCGTGATTTAAAATGGTAGCGATACATTGCGTAGGAAGTGACAAAACAAATCAGTTTCAATTCCTTAATTTTCTTGAAATAAGTTCATGCGCGGATCATCTTAGTATAATATACTGAGTTAACTCTATCAGTTTGCGGAAGACTGTCCCTTACACCCAGTATATATATCGTTTTCAATATAAAATGGATCGTGAGTTGAACGAGCGGAGAAATTTAATATCGCTACAATGAATCACGAAAATGCAAGAAAAACACCTAAAAATGGTGACTAGTTCCAAGAAAATCCCTTAGTGACGTACTTAGCCATCTGCCTCAGATGACACTACCCATTTTCGAAGTTGGTGTCAAAGAATATGCATGTACATCCAATAAGCTTGTTACGTATGCTACGGTAACTGCACTAGGGAATAATTGAAATTACCAGCTTATATCATCTAATTACTTGAGGCGAGCTGTTCTTGTATATACAACGTGCTCGTGAAGTTTTCATTTAGCTTAGCCGAACGGCTGCACAATTTTTCTAAACATATATAGACATAATGTTTATATTTCTGTTATGTGATAAATTATAACAATAACAATTGTCTATTCCCACCCACAATAACTTAAGAACGTAAAATTGCGTCAAAGGATGTGCAGCAATAGGCGTTATTGCGGAAAACTGGAACCTATAAGTTAAGACGAACATTATAAATGCATTGTGATGTAATATTCTCACTGAACATATGGTTTCTGCACATGCCATTTAAAAAATCATTTCTGGGCGGGGGTTTTTTGACGAGTTTCGATAGTCATAGCTTGCTGAAGTTACCTAAAGGAATACGCCATTAGCGCGTTGTCTGTTTAACCCTAAAATTTTGGATGTGAATTGTTACATTACTAAAATATTTCTGTTCATATTTAACTATATAGATATCTTTCCTGCGAAAATGAGATAAAAAAAAAATACTAAACGTTGCTGTATTTAATATTAATCCGTTAAATTTTGAGTTAATAATGATCATTATTTGTCAAAACTAACGCCACTGCAGGACATAGACTGTAAATAGCACACTACCCGTATTATGTAAAATATTTACTTTTGGAAATGAACTTAAGCAACTTTTCCCGTGGGAAGTTATCATACTCCCAAAGCGTATTAAAAAAGACGCCGATCAAAGCTCGTTTGCCTCGCTGCTAAGTCACTTTTATATGACATTTGGGATGCGTTTTCATCATATGAGTTTAGTAGCCGTTTAGAACTCGGTTTTCCCTCCAAAAGAACGGGCATGGAACTTGTGTATGGCCGTTTTAAAATTTAGTTACACGTAATGAGAATTAAATACGAAACTGGCGCTGAAAGAAGTAAACCGGTAAAAAGTCGGCCCTGTTATTACCATAACGACTTTTTTGACTGTTTTTGCCGAAAACTGCACTTCTCGACAAAAGGGCATAGGCGCCATGAAGATACGCCCTTTTGCAGGTGCTTCTTAATTTACACTAATTTAAGAATAACAGTCGACATACCTACTTGTTCTTCTACTTATAGATCAGTAAAGTGCTTATAGTTATTACGTGTGGTAAAAATGGGAAAAAGTGTAACAACATAGGTTTTTCACCTATAGTAGAATTTTTTGTAGTAATGGCTTCGGAACCCTACAGTGAACATGGTCCGACATGCTCTTGGCCGGTTTTCTTTTTATATAACACAGCTAGAAACCACCAAATACGGTCCCGATGGGGAGACGAATCGACTTTATACACTTATTTCACGTTTGAGTTATGGAAATGTAAAGTAAATTATTATTCATTCAATTATATTAGTTATTTCTATCTTGCCAATGTTGCAACTTTATTGTACTTAGATGCGCCTACGCGCTTAGATGGGCGTGCTTTACGCCCCTTTCTTGAATCTGGTAAGCGTGGTATTGCACTAAGTGACGCAGTCCGTTTTTTGAACCTCAGTCGAATTGTGTGAGATCCACCGCGAGCATAGCCTTTTCATACCCAGATGTTTGTGTGGGATTGATTGTATTTGACTCGTGCCTATATCCAAGGATGGTTAAAACTCATGGTGGATCACATGCCTGTCTGTTTGGTTCGTAAGGCGCACAGCATCTATGTTTTTGTCGTTCACGGCGGTGGATGGGCGACCATCACGAAAGTCGTCACACGACCGCGCTTGAATTCTGCAAACCAGTAAGTATAAATAATTTTCTTGCATGATGCTTCATCGCCAAAAGCAGTTCGAAGCTGAGCTAGGCTACGCTGAGCTGTCAAATTACACTTAAAATGGTAAAAAATGAAAATTTTCCCAACTTAAATCCATAGTGTTGAAGAGACGCAATTTTTAAAATGATGCATAATGTAACAATTGACAGATGAAACAAACTGTATTCTAAATCCAAAAAATTCCATTTTCAAATGTACTAATTACTTTTTACATTTTGTCTATGTAATTGGTCAGTTCCAGAAATTTATAGTGCACCCCACGTAATATTATTAGGCCATCCCTTCATATTCATAAGGTATACTTAAAGAGCATTTAAATAACTTTGTGCGTCGTAATGTGGTACAACGCACGAAACTGTGCCGCTCTTAATTGCCTGTGAATGAAGTAATGCGCAGGTTTAACAATCCTCGTTCCTTTCGTCTTTTCCTCGAGTGGCTAATTTAAGCCATTGCGACTTTTTCGTGACTAACTTCACAGCGACAGAGTTTCGTGCGTTGTACTGTACTATAGAACTCCGTCAGTGTTTACTAACCGATTTCGATAGTTTTTTTTTTAATCAAACTTCTTGGATGGCGATCCGATACTCGATAATTGGATGAAAATTGAGAATGAGGTTTAAAAAATGCCTCACATTTAATCCAATTTCGATATGTGAGAGATAACAAATAGAGACAAGTATAAAGGTATACACTCCTGAAGAAAACGACATATTTACGATAGCGATAGTATAAAGAAAGCGATGGAAGAAGCTGGTGTCGGGCATGCGCGCGTTGTAGATGTGCATTTCAAGCGCTATACATGAACGGTCGAGTCCCACACGTTGTGTAATTAATATTTATTTCGATCAATTAATATTGGAGACTTGGTCTCCTACAAAATTTATGTTAATTTATGAAAAAGTGATTGGGTTGTCACTGCATCTGTTATGAATTATAGTTTTTTTTTTTCTTATTTTGGTTTAAAAAAACTTCACTAGTAATTTGTAATGGGGAAGATTTTTATAAGTAATTGTTAATGATATTTGTCTTATCTTATTTTGATTTGGTAAGATGAACTTAAATATTTTTACAAGAATGCTAACCTAACATTTAAATATAGGAAATTTATAATTTCTTTTTAATATCAATTTAATCTTATGATTGGATTTAGTTTTCCTTTTTTTACAATTGTTTGTATAAAAAAAAAGATAGTTTTGGTGTGATTGCCTGATTAAGTTACAAAATAAACCAACGGGACATTGTATTTATTGATTATTTCACTTTTCTAATTTTTGGAGATCAGTATAATAGTTTTCTAATTTTTTAGAATACAAGTCTCCGATATTACTTCATCATTTTAAATTCAACGTCGAGGTGATTCATAATGGCGACTAATATTTATATTTGTGTTTTGTGGATATTTACGTTTTATTTTTATGTTTGCGTCATCGCCTAATTATACTTAAACCATTAAAGTTGTATCAATAACTAGCCTTACCTCGTGGCTCCGGCCGTGTAGACATGAAACGAATCCCTTCATCTTGCGTGTCACGAAATCAAGATCCAAACAGCTGTCCCATTCTCTATAACGAACCGGGGCCTTATTACGTAAAAGTAGAAATCGATTGCGATTCCGGAATCGATTTGTGAGTCGAAATTGTTAGGTATAAAAAAAATGTTATTCTTATACGCAATTTTGAGTGACTTTAAAGAGTCAGATTAAATTTAAACTTTGCGCACTTATCGAGGACCGATAGCTGTACAATAATATGGTATAAATGAACTGATCTGATGAATGAGCCAGAAGGTAGGCACAGGAACACTATAACGGAAAACATATCCTAGTCGTATTTGAGCTTGTTAGAGTTCTCTTGAGATGTACTCTCCACCATGAGTGATTTTCAGGGTCTGATGATGGAGCCGGAAGGTAAGCACTAGTACTCCATAATAGAACAACGTAACTTAGTCGTATGTGTTCTTAATAGAATTTTTTAAGTGGACTTTGGCCATAATTGGCGTTCAGGGTCTGATGATAGAGCCCGACGGTTGGTACCGGAATTAACATATCATAACGGAACAATATATCCTAACCATATTTGGGCTTGTTGGAATGGCCCTGAAATGGATTTTGACCACGATTGACTTTCAGGGTCTGACGATGGAGCTTCCAAACTTCCAGCTCCGTTATCAGACCTTGAAAGCCAATCATGGTCAAAGTGTATTCCACGAGAATATCAACAAGTCCAAACATGGCTAGGTTGCGTTGTTTCATTATGAAGTACTAGCGTCTACCTTCCGGTTCCATCATCAGACCCTGGAAACCAATCACGGTTAAAGTGCATTCCAAGATAATTCCAACAACTGCAAACACCGCTTGGATATGTTGTTCTATTATAGAGTACTAGTGCTTTCCTTCTAGCTGCATCATCAGACCCTGAAAATCGTTCATGGTCAAAGTACATCTCAAGACGATTTCTACAAGACCAAACACGGTCAGGATACGTTGTTTCATTATGGAGTTCCTGTGTTTACCTTCTGGCTCCATCATCAGACCCTGAAAGCCAATTATGGTCAAAGTCCATTTAAAAAATTCTATTAAGCCCAAATAAGACTAACTACGTTGTTCTATTATGGAGTGCTAGTGCTTACCTTTCGTCTCCATCATCAGACCCTGAAAATCACTCATGGTGAGAGTACATCTCAAGACAACTCTAACAAGCTCAAACACGTCTAGGATATGTTATTCCATTTTGGAATTCCTGTGCCTACCTTCTGGCTCCATCATCAGATTAGTCCAATTATACCATATTATTGTAAATTTTTAGGTCCTCGATAAATGTTTAAAGATTTTGTTTAATCTAACGATTTACATAAAAACAATAATTATTCACTTTGTATGAAATACGAATGACGGAAAATCGGTTGTAAATCGCTTGAGAATCGCTATAGACCAGTCTTCGGTTTGAGAGCGTAATTCTCGAATAATTGCGAAATCGCGATCCCTAACGGTTTTTGAATTCAAATATGTAATTAAATTTCATTATTATAATTTAGTGATTTCATTGTAGAGGCAACACTGTTAATAGAAAGACAATTAGTATTTCGAAATATCAACTTGGGAATTAGTAAAATAAATTTAAAATCCTGCGAAATCAGATATCGATTTCTTTTAGGTAATAAGGCCCCCGGTTACCGCTCTCGACTCGTCGACGTCTTGGTCGATTCCTTTCATTCTCGATTGCGATCGTAGTCCCGCTTTTGCTTCCGACTTCATTCTGGATCTTAGGAGATTCCAATTCAATTCTCGATCTCGGTCGCGCTTTGAATTTCGATCTCGGTACTGCTTCCCATTCCAAATCCCGGTCGCGTACGTGAATCTAATTTGACCCAACAGACGATTTCCACCTCGGTCTCATTTTCGATTTGAACTTGTCCGTTTCTTGTCCCGTGTACAATTACGATTCCGCTACCAGTAACGGCTCGCGGAGAGCTGCTCGGGCCTGCAGGTGTGCCCTGTGACAATTTCGACTTTTTTTCAGCTTCTCGTTCACGCCATGACATATAGCAGTACTTTTCTGTAATCTCTAAAATTGTATTCCTACGGTTCGTCCCGGTTCGGTTTGTCAGGTCTGAAGTGTACTAATGTGATTCATCGAATCCTTAAATATCCCAGGCAAGTGTATTGAAATTTAAACATTTTTTGTAGCAACTTTTGCGCTTGCTCTCGGAGAACAGCATTCTATGAAATGAAGCCGACGATGATGAGATGATGGAACTATTCAATGATCCATTTCACGGATTGCGACGAGACTACATTGAGGATTTTAAGCAATGCATTCTCATCAAAATGTAGGTTGCAAAGTGGGACTGATAATGTAGTACCAGCCAAAATCTGATGATGAGATCCATGAGGAATCGATGGAACTCTTCGAGTACGACAGTCACACACAGCACATTTCTTATTTTCTATAGTAATTTGAGTATTCGGTCTCAGGAAACACCATTAGATGATGTTAAACAACTTATGGTCATCTAAATATACGTAGTGAAATGGACCTAATATGGTTACCTATGGTTATTAGTATGGTCACCATTGGAAGTATGGTGATTGCATTAAATTAAAAATGTAGGACCATGGAATTATTATCAGAGCCGAGAGCAATTTCAGGATCGAAACTTCTTTCCTACTTTTTAAAAGTCAAGACGGCGATCAGACAGAGCAATTGTACATATTTACAATTATTTTAAGCCATGCGTAAAAGCTAAACAAATTATGAAGCTTAGTTAGGTAGTCACGTTTAATTACGTAGTCACTGAAAAATGTTTAATGAAATAAAAAAAAATGGAAACTGCCTATGATGACCTTAATAGGTCATAATTTATATTAAATAATGAGCTATTTTGCAGTCAGTGTCAATTACAACTAGGAAAATATAAAACGACACTAATGAAAACGTAGAACAGAAAAACACAAAAATGAATAATAGGTAACTAAACACCTACATCCTTAAACATGAACGCAAAACATGAAGTATTAAGTCTAGAATTGAGTCACTAAAGGCGATCTAGGCCTTTGAACAGTGCTTACTGACATCAGCCTCTGTTTTGTCTATTATCCTCATATCGGGCTGCATAAATCGGCTAGATTGGATAAAGAAAAATACTTACCGAAGTACTGAATTTGAGTTTTTATTTCCACATTAATACTGTAAATTTGTTTAAATCGGAAATCGTATGTTTGACTAAAACAATATTTAACAATTAATAAACCGGAATCTGGCTTGTTGTACTAATTTATAATATACGTGCAAATAACCCTAAACATATATAAAATTCACACATGTAGCCTCTTTGCACTTGACACAGAGAAAGTAACGTATAAGAACAATATAGAGCTAGTAGTATGCTATAACGAAACTCCGTCCAGAGAACCATCGACAATACTGATAACGTATCAGCGCATACCGGCTATGGCGACTGATTCATTCCCGACAATAACGCCCTGCCCCTGGTATAATTCAAGGTTAATTGTGAATGTTGCCAAACTATCAAAAAAACTACTAAGTGGCAGTTTTTTTTCATAATACTAGTAACAAAAATATTTATTCCTGTATGGTTTTTTTTTAATAAGTTTCATGCTCTCGATCATCTGACTCAGCGATACCCGAATCTAACGATCCGCTGTCACCATCTTTAAAAACAATACCTTTTGCACATAATAAATATTTATCAAAAAATTGTATCAATTTGTTCTAAAATTAACCGTAATGATAATAATTATAATCATTATCATATATTATCAATCAATAATTATAATTATTATAGTAATTATAATTATTATCATTATTAGTAATATCGAGTATTTTTGCGAAAATATTTGAATACATAAATTTTATTTGCCATTAAGCGAAATTTTGAAAGAAATACCTCGAACATATAATTTCATAATAACTCAAGAACATTTATAATAATGAATGACTTTAAATGAAAGAGCCGGCTAACCTTATGGAATCGATTTAATATTCAATAATAATAAATAATAAATGCTTAGACATACAAGGAGAAAATGGCGCTGCCGATATTAACTTTTGAATATAACCCTCAACGTCTTGTTGAATCTCGCAAATTATATTCATCAAAATTCCCTTTACTCAGAACATTAAAAAAAAGAGCGTGTGTACAGATTACAAGTGTCAGAAGTGAAACTTCTTTATCAACATTCATTAAAATCAGTAAAATCGTGCATAAATAATCAGAGTCACCAATTTAAGACTAAAATTGTAGATAAAAATTGATGAAAGATCAAAAGTGAGATATTGTAGGTATTCAAAGGATTGAGGCATAATATTAAAAAGATTTCTATAAAAATACACTTTACATTTAAAACCATTATAATAAAGGATGTCTAAGAAATTATTTGCATTTCAAAGAAAAGCTATTTTAATTTATAGACAAATATGTACAAGCATATAATATACTCAGTTTTATCATTATAATTATTGTTGTCATTATAATTATTAGTAAATTTCGATTATAATTATACAATTATAATACTTTTATTTGTTTAATAATTAAAAATTTTTAGAAATTATAATAAGAAATATATGTTTTACGTTCAACATAATACAGGAGCCTCGTAAAAGGAATAGTCTATACAGCAATAGAGTATAGCATGCTTACTATCTTTGTCTCTTTCTTTCTGGCGATCTATTCTATTGTTCTCTCCGTCTGTTAAAATCTAAAATCGTGACGGCCTCATCCTCCCGCTAATATTATTACGATGCCATTGACGGTAATAACACTACGCGGTTTCACTTCAAAAGCACTTCTGCGCTAAGGTTCCTCAGGCGAATTTAATGAGATTATTATGTGTGGACATTTCATTCCAGAATCTTGATACTGAGACTGGCGAGATATTGCTCTCAGGACATCGAAAAATCTTATATTTTTTTCGACTGTTTGAAAAAAGTTTATTAAGTAAGTTTATTTATAAGTGAAAAGTATTTTGGAAAAAAATTGGTGGGCTTATAATAAACAAAATAAGTACAGTTATTAAATTTCATTCGCCATACTTCTTTTAGAAAATAATAATAACATATTTATTTTGGCCATTAAAAGATAATTACAATTATTTGAAAATGCATGCAATTGTTAATTTTAATTATATGATAAAACGAATATTAAATAAAACATGATTTATCATTTCTTTTTTATATAATCAATAGATTTATTGTTATAAATCTTGAGAAACTGAAACAGATTTGGAAATTCAATTATACAAATATTTCTTCATAAAAATAGAAGTAAATCTATGGAAAATTATCCAAACTTTGTTGCTGCATAATATTATTATTAACCATGGTAATAAAATTCCAATAGTCCCAACAAAAATACATTCTAATACTTTAAGTTTTATTATAACTTGTAGATTTTATAATTTTTCCATAACTCTAACACTGTCTACACACTAGTGTATTGTTTGTTATTCTGTAGCCATGTCGGATTACAAAGTTCGAAGTACGCAGATAACCTTGGGATTAGTGACGTGCTAGGCGTAATCGATATCGATGCTTATAATATTTTGATTAATCTCTTGCGATTCGTGTTTCGTGATATAAAATTTAGTACGGACTAATAAAAAGAATATATTACAACGTCGATCAGGAAACGTATAAAACTCTACATGTAACAACTAATAACGCCCTAATATGTAATGCGGCAATAGAGTTGAGAAATTTTGATTTCATGATTTCAATTCATTTATTTGTTAACATTTTCGAAAGAATATAGATCTGTTCAATTTCGACCTGACAACGCGTAAATAAAGGTTTATCTTGGAAACAATTAATAAAATTTGGGATATAAATTAGAGATATATATGAGATTGAAAATACTTCTATACATTTCAAAAAATGTAGACTTAATCTGAAAATCACAGTTAAATAAAGCATTGTTAGAATAAGTTTTCTGAGAGACGTTGTATAAGTTTACAGTGACCTGTTTATTGTTGGAAAAATGATAAATATTGGAATGACTAGTATAATAATGTCAGAGGAAAGAAGAGTCAATAAATTTTAATTTTTCACGGAATTGTGAAAACATAATATAAAAATTCATATGACATATGAAAACGTGTAATAGGTGTTTTGTACGAGTATATAGAGGTCAAGCAAAAGCCAGCACGCAACTGTCACAAATTTAAAATGAATATCAAACGACGATGTTTATCTTTTATATTAAATGATTAATTATATAATACACTTTTTAAAAATATGAGAATTATTTACACGGCGAAAGGGTTATTAAATATTTGTAAAATCCAAAGAGTAAATATGCTGAAATAATTCTGTAAGTATTTTAAATCTTAAAAATAAACATATATTTTTTTGTTTAAAATTGGATGACACCTAATAATTGCATATAAATATATTGACAAAGAAAACATCTACTTTTGTTTATTTACAAGCGCTCACTTACTAACTAATTATTACAATACTGTAGAAATATTTGCAGTATGGTGCATTCTTAAACAATATATAGACTGAAATATTACTATTATTTTCAATACATATATAATTTATTAAACACGATAACACGACTGTGTACATATAATACGATGGTACCACCGAATGCAAATCATGAGATAAGAATTAGCGATTTGCAATGCAAGAACACTATTATAAAACTTACAAAAGATATAAAAGTGATATAGGACTTATATTATTTTATATTATTATACTTAGTTAGTGTGTGCAAAGAAAATAGACAATTGACATTTAGGGTAATCTTCTCGATTCTTGTCCAATATCGATACCAACCTAATCGATTATTTTAAGCACAACACCAAAACTAACATATAGGAATTTATTCTCTCAGATAGCAGAGTTACTACTGTTTTTGTGATGCAATTGTGTTATTTTCTTATTATTTTGTTAGAAATGCATAACGAATTGATTGAATAATATGCAATATAAAAGAATTTATCGTTATAAATATACTTTTAAAAACATTGTCGTGTTACTATATTAAATTGTACGTATGTGTATATTAATTTTAGTGGATTTTATGAATTTATCTGTCATAGGTAAGTTTTTTAACATTAGGCTAACTTAGGGTTGAAGTGTGGGTACATGTGAATATCGATCAGATATCGATAAATTCGTATGAGGCGTAACATTAATATTGATTTTTCTGTATATAAATATAATAAATAGCAGAACGAGAGGAAAAATTCGTCGTCATAATAAAAGGTTTAAAACAACTCACTGATTTGCTTAAAAAAGAAACTAGCCGTTTTCGCGACTCCACTCGTTAAGACGTTTTCACCAATAGATATTTTGATAATCTAAGTTTTATTTCTGTTTTTTATTTGTAGCATTTTTTTTTGTTTTTGGCAGTTATCACATTGTATAGGATAAATATTTTTCATCTGTTACCTTATCCTCAGATGTTTCGTATAATGCAGTAAACTCAATTGAATCACTACAACAGACAGAAATGTCGATTTTTGTAGTACTTTAGTTCGAAATTACCAGAGATTTACTTGTTACTAGTAACATGTGGCATAATCGATTAAAAATATTGTGTCCAGATTCACACAATTTTACTGTTACTCTCCACCTTTGTGTTGAAAGACAAAGCGTAAATAGTTAGGGTATGCAATGGGATGTGTACACATTTAATTTTTATTTCATAGGTTTATTATTTATAGCTTTCCTTCAGCGTCTGCGCCCGCTTGTATATAGAATGTTTCATACTCATCGAGCTTGTTGTCAAACGATCTCGCTTCCTTT
>BGZK01002126.1:0-77748 GCA_005406025.1 Eumeta japonica
TTTTATAAAATAATTGCTAGAGAGTGTTCAAGAAATATTTATCTGTGAAGAACTGCGAAGATGCGTTTGAATAATACGTATTATAAATCATCCACAAGCGAGCGTTTGTATTTATAAAACAATAGCTAGGGAGATTTCATGTAGTACAGTAATTATTAATGTTTATATTTTATTTAAATGCATAATACTCCAAGTTCCGTTGTTGTTTTGTATTTACAGTTTTGCTTTTCAGTATGCTTATTTAACATACAAAGAGAAATGAGTTAATATTTACATTATTTAAAATCTAACAACCAACAGGTTCAAAGTGATAAATGAAATATATCTATTTTATTTTATATATATTTTTACAAACACATTACAATTAAATATATATACCTAATACAGTACACAAAATGTTTAATAATATTTTGCCCTAGTTTTTGCGAGGGATCTCAATATATTCATATGACATTTTCGAAGACAATATCCATGAACGTCTCCTCGGCCCAACTCAATGGGGGTGCGCCCGCGAAGGCCAGGAGCCCGACCGACGACCCGCTATTTATAGGCGCGTTCACGATGCAACCTGTTGCCTGCACCGCCACAGAGCACTGAACGAGTTAGAAGCGCCGTCAGTCTTATACAGTATCATACCACCTGTAAATATTTTTATTTGTTATCCGTCTGTCGTCCCTTAGAATATTTATCTTATAATACATTACGAAATTTTTATATTGTTAGAAATATTGCACAACGAAGTCGTTTCTAATACAATCGTTGGGCTGAATATTAAAATAAATTTGTGCTTAATAATAAATCTGCATTATATTTTGAATAAATACGTATTTATGGTTTCTCGAATAGAGACCATCGCTATCTTAAAATTCATACTTGAAATCGTTTCGCCAAGGGTCAAGAAACCGTTTCTGATTCACAGGAAGAAATTTTCACTTTTCCTCCATCGTATATTCTATTCCTTTCTAAATAACCGACAATGCACTACTGACTCCTCTGCGGTTGTAAGTATCCATGGGCGTCGATGATCACCTGCTCCCTGGTGATTCACGTGGTCGTTTAAAATACTAAAAAAATATGGGTAATAAAACATACATATATTAATATTCTTAACGATCCTATAAAATAATTTAAAACATTGAAAGCGCGCGAAGATTGATCCAGAGAATGTGTTGTAGATATTTCAAGCAATTCAAAAGGTTAAGCAAATTCAGTTTATATGTGTTTTTGGTCGTTCAAAACTTTTACAAATTCTAATTTATTTCTATTTTTAATATTATAGCGTAAAAAATTGGAAAATTAAAATAACCACAACCACTAGGAGCTAAATCAATTTATGAATATCGAAAGTTTAAAATTCGGCAAGTGAAAGTATTATACTTCTATATTTTTCTTGTTAGAATTGATACATAACATTATTTAAATTTCATCAACTCATTGATTTTATCCGCAAATAATGCAGATACCACAAATATTAAAATATAACATAAATATTTTAATTACTTAACGACATACAGAAAATCTTTTGGTAAAAATGCAACTATTGTATGAATTTTTTAAAGTTTTAGTTAGCAATAACGACAGTATAACGGATGAAGAATATGAGACAATAATATTGAATATATTTTTCTAAAGAGCATATATGTTCTATGGTATATCTAAAAATAAAATGAAACATGTTTTATTTATTTAAGGTAAAACCATAAACCACATCGTTTTCGTTGTGTAAAAGTACTTACTTATAAATTAAATTATAAAATTGATATACTTTTAATAATTTCATGATCTTCAGCATAAAGTTAACACTTACGATTTTAATACAATATTATTTAAGCCCGATATAAATCTTTGAAGGAAAAGTGCCTGTTTGATTGACTAATTTAGATCAGCCGAGATCGGTAGTATAAAAATTTATTTATTTTTATTTAAGCTTCCTTTTGTAATAAAAGAAAGCAAGAAAAATTGTTTAGAAAATGACTTCCAAGGATATTGAAAAGGGGATATAATGTTGCATAGGAAACAAAAGATATAACACACCTTAAATTTGATATTTAAGCTTATTCATTCCAAATAAATAAATGGAATGTGATTCATCATTTTTGCAAACAACGCTCAACCGATTGAAATTAATTATATATAGAACTTCTACATAAAAGCCGAAATCGCCTAGACCTACGAACTTGAAATATTTCTTTCTTTTATAAAAAAAAAACCTTTTGTAAACTCAACGCGTACGAAGTGAATAATTATATCATTATATAGTCATAACGCCTTTCCAAGTAACAGATGCTTGGCCTCGAGAGTAGGACCAGGCAGGGAATGAGGTCGAAACCGGGATTGTGACCGAGAGGGAATCGAGATCGATGATAGAAGAGATCACACGAAATAAAACATGAAATAATTTACTCTATGTCCATGCGGACAGAGCCACAGGCGAAAGGTATAAATAAATGTGCATTTTGATTTTGAGAATTGTCTTTATTTTCTTCATAGAACGTTGAGTTTAATTTCTAAGTAAGCCAAAGGTAAAATAGTTGAAATATTACTGTGAAGATAATGTTCTATGCCACTTCTGCTTATCGATCGCTAGCATGAATTATGTGATGGCCGCGAGCGCCATCTATGCGTCGATTTACCGACACGTTCATCTCCTTATCTATCACTTGTCACTCACCAGTTGCGCAATGCACAATTTATATTAATGAAAATGCAAATTGTTTTATACCGAATTCAATCCCTTAGAATGTTCAGCGCAAGCGTTGATTTATAATTCACCGGAATTAAGTGATCGATCATAAATTTCAGATTCGAATTTGTTATATTCTACTTGTTAGATTTGATTCGAGCCTTACTGTCCTAAAAGTGGCACCGATTTTTATATACTATTTCGCTATATCTCTACTGAAATAAAACCTAGCTACAGAATAGCGACCTCTAATATCATTAAGCTGATTTAATGTTTACCGTCTCCTAATAAACAAGTAACTAAGGGCGGCGCCCCAAGCTGGTTTTATTTTGGGTATGTTATACCCTTAAGTGCATTGCCTCCGTACTGAGATGTTTTACGTTTGACCAAATAGTTTCTAAATTAAGTCAAATTAAACCATTTGTTCCGTTTCTCGCACAGCGTGCTGTTCCATCGGTCGCGTACTTTGTCATCACATTGGTGATAGTAGTCGTTAACACCCCCTCGAGCCGCATTCGGCCAGCGTGGGGGCTTAAGATTCAACCTTTCTAAACTGGATTACAAAGACTGTGGGAACACACGCCTCGAATGATTAAAAACCTGATAAAAGAAATATTGAATATAAAATCTCCGTATGCTATTATTATTGTTGCGGTCTGGCTACACATATAGTTGTCAAGTTGCGACGTGGCGCATAGCTATTGCTGAATAATAGTATCTGAAAATTTTATTTTGGATGCAAAACGCAAATCAAAGGACTCTTCTCGACCAACTTTCTCTTCTCCGGTTTTTGCAAAGCGCCAGTCCTCTAAAGGTTGTCTTATTGTCGCATTAGAAAATTATTATCTTCTTTCTCCAAACTTCCTGCTAAAATTGCGTTTATTATTACGATGCTATTGTAGGTCTGCTAAATATAATGATTTTTATCAGTGACATGGAGATGAATTGAAACAGTGTAGTTTGCTGCTAAAATTATGTTACATTCTTCTAGAAAGATGAGAGATATAACCTGTTCGCTGATGTAAAAGTGCGTAATTCTTCATTAGCCTTTCTTGTCTTGACTATTTTCATCTTCCTGCCTGTTTTCGGTTTAAGCACTTTCTTCAGAAACTTATATAACTAATGTATAAGAAATGATATAAGAAACGATATTTTGAATTCACATCGAGCCAATAAAAAGCATTTTTACAGATATTGGAATGAAACATAGCAAACAGAATAGTAGTGAGTATAATTTCAAAACGGTTATAAAAACCTTTTTATAACCGTTGTTTTTCGGCAAAGTAAGTCATATGTCCTTGCCTCTTCCATTAAAACCGTTAAATCCGTTAAAACAGGTTTAAGTATTCTAAAATGAAATTTGTGCTGAAAACCTTGAACTAATTAAACCGGGCTCATGGACTACAAATAACATGAAATCTAGCATGAATAGGTCAATCGGTGTTGATTTAATCCATGAAACGTAGACGACTCGTACCTACTAATTTAATGCATCCGATATTTAAAACGAATGACAAAAATGGCGGATGTTAGACGCCATTGTCGCTGAGGATATTAAAATTGCAAATTATTAAACATTCTTATCTGACATAATATTCTCCAACGATTGGCTATAAGGAGGGGTTTTAAAGACGTTTTAATAATAAGCTTGCAATATACACTCTATTGATCTCGCCCTGGCTGTAATTATGGTTTTATTTAGAACATCGTTTAGAAACCGGATTTTATTTTTAAAAGCATAATTGGAGGATTGGACCGTTTTTAAATGTACGATCATAATTCCTATAATTATTCAATATTTAGTTTAATAGCTCACTCTGGAGTCGTAATTTGAAATGCAGCAATTGCAATTTATGACGAAAAGCCTACTAGTTGACCTCTCACAAAGTTTCTATGGTTATATGATTAATTAATTTTCTTTGCGTCGCGCAGTCGTGTAAAAGGAATAAATATATGAATGAGTTCAAAATTTACTTTTGTCGTTTTTAAAAAATATTAAGTCTATCTAACACAAATAATTGGTATAATTGACAGGTAGAACCGATAATATAATTTTCAATATTTTTTAGTTACAACTGTGTTGTAATCAACTTTAACACGTGAGAAAATACGTTAGATCTTATATAAAAATATCAGATTTAATTTTGTTTTGCCCTCTTAAGTTTTAGAAACTATATCTTAATGTTAACAAAATTATTCGCAATAACGATCAAATTGTATTCAAATATATAATATGACTTCTTCAAAATCATTGCGCTTTTGATATAAAGATGACAGATAATTCATGAAAAATAATAAAATAAGTTATATCTAAACTAGTGTTCAAACTTTTTCTTCCTAAGAATATACGTATACGTCTCGATATATAGTTAAGCTTTATAAAATTTTATTTTCTCTAAAATGCATATACTTTTGACATTAAGATAAATAAATAAATGTTATGCTTGGCGAATACCTTCAATTTTTATTCATTTTAGGCGATAAGGTCGTAAAATTTATTCTTATCTAAATGCCCATGCGACTGATATTCAATAAAGATTTACTGTTGGATATTCATCAATATCAACTTAGAAGATCTACATTAAAGTCAAAAAATACATTTTGTATTGTGGTTGTTTTGGAGAAATGTGACAAAGGGTCAGAAACAGACAGGAGGTACTCTGTTATGTTTTAACGATCGACGTATGAGTTTTAACAATAAATCTTGTACATATTTATAGAACAGTTTCGATCTTTAAAATGGATTAATTGCAAGAAATACAATCTTCCAAATCGATCCATATGATTCTTATATTGTCGTTTTGGTGCTTATTAGCTGAAGTTGGATATTAAATCGCTATTCAGAATTTTTATATTACGGCAGGATCCGACTTTTTGGATTATGTTGTGCACTTGGCTGTCTATAATTCGACTTTTGTGCATATAAGGAGTAAAACTTTTTAGGTTTATTCCAAAAATGCACTAAATTTATGGAGTTATGAAGGTAACGTAAATCTTTTTTTTTTTGAAGGAAGTATCGTTCAGTTAATTCTGTTATAGTCCATTTACGCCATTTCCGCATTTCTAATTTGAATATCGAATTATTACCAATTCAAATTAAAAGCCGCCATATTTCAAAATGGCGAGATAACATGTCAACTTCTAATATATTTATTAGTAAATAGCTTATTAATGTTAGTAGCTGTGCTGGAATCTCCGCCTAAGTAGAGACAATAAGAATTTCTTCAACTATTATACAAAATGATATCTTTAAATTATATTTATTATAATTATTTTCATTAATAATTATAGCCATGCCGGTACGGTACCATTGAATACTAACATGACTTATTGATTTGTAATTTAATAGTAATATCTGTAACATAATCTAACAAAATACTTTTATTTCAATGGCGCGTTAAATTTACACATATACATGTTTATTTAATACATATTATAAATTAAATATAATTCAATAATTTCCTAACACCTAACACAACACGCCACAAAGTATTAATTATTGATAATCAACAGGCTTGATTTCAAATCAAATTCGATGCTCGACATTTCCTTCTAAGTAAACCAGGACTCGGACAGAACTTTCATCGACGCTCATCTTCTAAAAATAAACCATAATTTCTAATTTCTCAACATCGTAACAACCGTCTTTTCATTCTATCGCCAGTCGTAAAAATAATGGTCTATAAATTTTCGGTGATGAGCGCAAACGGAACAATGACGATTCGAGTTCACTATCCGATGCACAATTTGTGTTCCATTGACTAAATGCCAAACTGAATTTAAAGTTTCGCAACAAAATTAGTACATTAGAATTCAATGGACTTCTAATGGAAATAGTAATGATGACAGTTGCACCGATTTCGGAGGTCGCGATCACGGAAACGAGAAGAGTGACAAGCGACTTTGAGAGAAACTATTGCGCGACAAACAGACAGCCAGTCGCCTGTTTGTATTAATGTTTAATGTCTTATGCAATGAATTGAGATGTACAGTCATAATCTTCCAGATTAAGTTATAAAATGTTATAACATTTTTGTTTCAAATTTAGGTCAAATTTTAGATATTATCCTATCAACATCATAAACTCTGAATTTCTCGGGTATGCCTTAATCTAAGCCGGCTAAAGTTTTAATAAAATTTTAAATTTCAGTACCCTGTGATAAATAATAAGTGTGTGGTATCTCTGGGACACCTGGTCAGATCTAAGTTCCTTTCGCTTTTTGGTAGATGTTTACTATAAAGTATTTATATTATAAAAACAAGCTTAAATATGCAAAAATAAAATTGCAAACAAACTTTGAAATATTTTTTATTAAATTCTAAAATTATTCATTTATTTATATTTACTTATAAAACCCATTAATTTACAATGATTTATGATTATTTTAATATTATAAAAATAATGCAATTTGTTCATAGAGGGCACCACTACAAACATAATGTTCTCTTTCTATTGTTGAATATTTAAACAGTGGACAACGTTTTCCCAAAATTTATGAAAATACAATTAATTGTATTTCTTATTATTTAATTAACAAACAGAAAGTATAATAGTATAATTTGTATCCATAAAAAATATAAAATATTCAAATATTATTTCTTTTTAAAATTAAATTATCAGAGAATATAATGATTTTTAAATTCTTAGAAATATTGTCATTGCAAAAAATTTTAGATAGTTAATCATATGTCTTTCTTTTTGCATAGATATTTCTTTATATATGTTTGCTAATAAAATGTTCCCACAAATAATATTTTTGAAGTTTTAAAACTATTCCGTTCTTTACGAAGTTGCATAATAAAATGATTATACAATAATTGTGTTAATATAAAAGTATTACTAATTATATTAAAAGTATCAATGAAATAATAATAACATTTAAAGTAATTAATCAATTAAAAACGATTGCTAGGACAGATTCGAATCCGGGCATCATGCGTGCGCTACGTAATGTTAAATAAATGCGCTAAATTGTAAAATTGATTTTTGGGCGAAAATAGTTGTGCTATACTTCAAATATCCTATACTTTGGTAATGCTTACATAACGTTATTTTTGTGGCCTAATTCCTCGCGGCGTGTCGTTCTATAAGGCACCTAATTCCAAAAATCGCTCCGGCCGTCGCTCCTCGTGTCAGCGTACCCGCAACGACCTGGAGAAATGTGTCAAGCGATCGATCGGCTGGGTCACGTACGCGACGCTCCCCCATTATTACGATTTAATTCAATTCTTCGTAAACGGCCCGCTAAGACTCTCACTCTCGGCAACAATGGCCGCCAGACCAATTTGCCGTAATGACACGGAACGGCTGCGCTCGCGCCACCGTAATTTATCGTCACGGATTCGCCGGTTCGATACCCGGTTTTGTTTTTTTTTATTAGCACTGCTTTTCTTTTGTGTCTAATAAATAAATTATATCCGTTTACCGTGAATGGGCAGTGAAATTTTTAAGATTCGCTTTTATTTTTTATTTTTTGCAGTACGCTGACGGTGTTATAACAAGTTTGTTTTGCAAATAGTAGGCTTTTTAAACAGTATGATCGTTTGTTTTGCAAGATTACGCGGTTTGAGTTTTCGGACTCTTTTACTATTGCAGATGAGTATATTCAATTAATCTCTATATGATTTATTCAATTACAGAGAGACTTTTGAAACTTTGTATGTGTATTATTTCCACAAATCAATGGTTGTAATAAAATAATGATTGACTACTCAAATCAAAATAATGAGCATCAAGCACAAATCGAAGTCGGTAAAATTGTTAAGTAGACTAAAATAAATCAAATGAAAAATAATGCCCCGGCCTATTGGCGGTTCCCGATAGTGACAAGTGTTTCATCAACGTACAATTGAAATCGTTCGGAACATTCGTAAATGCCAACTGTCACTTCTGGACTTAGACAAGGTACTCAAAACGAATAATTTAAAATAAGTTAGATCAAGAAAGCTAGAGAAGCGAAAGTAGACCATGATAAATTCACAATATTTGACGAACAAGCGTAATTAAACATATATACCGGATTACTATTTGTGTAAACCTTCTATTTAATGCCATGCCACTATATATTTCTATAGTATTCTATAGAAAATTTGGAGATTAATGATTCGATATTCTTTTTCAGGACAATTTATCTTTGAAAATATGGAGGTATTATATTCTTCTCTGCTTAAGCGCAGACGTCCACTGCTGGGTCCGGCATTCGCGATTGGCGATCGCACTACCAAATGGACAAATCGGACTGCCATTGGCCCGAGTCATTGGATTTGAGTGTTTTGGAAAGTAAACGAAGATCATTGCTATCAGTAGTCAGATTTTTTTTGCACGACTATGCGTTTGCGCTTTCACGAAGAAGAGACGGAGAGGTACAAATATTATCACTAAAATGCCTAAAAATTTTGTGCAGCCACCCGAGTAATTGAACCATATCTATGTTTTCCGACCTACCAAATGAAACGGGGAACGTACTAAACGTCCGATATTTGTTTGTGTCACGGCTTATTTAGAGGAATTGCGATAAATCGACCGTCTAATTGAGATACCTGCTCGTTGGTGTCCGAAAACAGAATCTACATCTGCAACAACGGATTTGATTTATTTTAGAACAGGCCGATAGAGAAATGCCGGCGGCCAGACGGCGCTACGAATTGTTGTTTACGCTCAAGTATAAATTTCACAGCTTGATATCCCTCTCGGTGATATTCACCGGATGGGCTATCTCAGAAATGACGCTTTTTCAGATTTGAATTACGCTCTCACCTTTCCGTAGGTATGTACGTAAAAGTTAAAAATGTGTCGTCTAAAATTGCATTAAATTTTTCGAAAGTTATTATTTATCATATGTAACAAATACACACCCGCACCTACACATATGTGTGTGTGTGTGTGTGTGTGTGTGTGTGTGTGTGTGTGTATCTGTAGCTTTTCAAATAATAAACAATACACTGAAAAAAAAATATTAATTCCAACCAACAGTTTAAATAACGTTGCGAATTTGCATCGTTTATTTTGGGCAAACCAGTATTTTAGTTGTCTTAACCGACCTTAGTATTGGTTCCATTAATCCGATTGGTTAAATATACGTTTTTTTTGTTGAAAAGAAAAAAACAAAATACTCAGTTATCACAACGAAATTTTATTTAATCAAGCTGCATTCGAACTTGTTTAAAATATTTATTCCCTGTAGTTTATACAAAACAAAACTGCGCTTAGTATATATAAACAAAACTTCAATAAATACTGCATGTTATACTAAGACATCAAAATTAAGCTTTCAGAAGAAAACTATGATTGAATAATAAAAACTTTTTTTTGAAAAACCAACACCTACTGACTCACTTTGGCAAAATAATTTCATGTGTTCACAGAAATTAATAGCTCCGTAATAAAAGAAATATACAAAATAAACCAAAAAAAATTTAATTACTAATTTTATGTATTTAAGACGCAAGAACAAAAAGTGTCCAAAACAATGGAATGCGTGGGTTAATGTCGGCCACCGGGGCACAATCCCGCCCTCGATGCGAAATAGCGCCAGTTGTTGTACACGTGGTGTAACGAAAAATGGGTACTGCGGGTTGCATCAAAGCAAAACTCTAATTCGTAAAGGAATACGTAAGATTTGACAGATAATGTATGAACGATCTGTCAAATCTTACGATTATTAATTACGGTTTACCTTTCGTGAAACCGGCCGATAGTACACCCTGCGCGATACCTAGGTTAGAATAAACCGGCGTAACTGCAAAACAGAAAAATGTTTTATGTCAAATTATATTATATTACAGTGCCTTTGTAATCTGAATTTCAAACGCAAAGTTAAGGTTTACGTAAAACGCTACTTATAAAACATAGGAAATATTTATAGATCTCTCTTTTAGAAAGCATTATTGACGTGACAACGTCTTAAATTAGGTTGCGGCTGGGAGTCACTTATGAAAAGTGTAACGCTCGGTAACGTTACGATGAGTCACCGAACGAGAGAGCCCGCCGAATGCCTTGCGTCTCTCTCCCACTCAACTATGATCGGTCTGCCGCGCGCGCACTAGAGAATTAGTGCATAGCTTGCAAATGTATTGCAAGTTATTGTATGTATATTTGTATATAAATACGTATGTATGTGTAAAGGTAAAAATAAAATTTTGTTAATATGAAATTCAGTGCGAGATTCTTTGTATAAATTAATGTTTTAAATATAATTCTTTGTATAAATAAATGTTTTAAATTGTTACTATTATTTCATCCTTCTTCCTACTATACGAATGAATATTCACATTAAAATGATTTTACCATTCAAAGTCGTTGTCACGTAAAACTTTCGCCCGTATACCGACTTTACAGGCAACCAATTTTTTTTTTTTAAATCTATGTTAAGAATGATTTATACTGTTCAGGATTTCTATTCAAAAATGCTGAGTCATACCTAATATAAACTATTTTTTTTAATTAATCTAGTAGTTACTGTAGTGATATGTATAAAAATATGGTCTCTCATCTTCAATAGATATTTAAGTTTTGACTTTTATTATGGACAGCAATAATTTGTATCTACAATAGTAATAATTTAAGAAAACTCTTAGAAGAAAGTCAAAATATATTAAATACAATCGCAATATAAATCAAAATAAGTATTTTGCTATAAATATTTTATATAACTCTGCATTTTCTCTGTAAAAATTGTTCGTCATTTTATGAACATTTAGATGATGGATTCATGAATCCATATAAATTTGCGAATTCTCCTAATAAAACTAGAAGAAATAAATTATTTCGATATTACAGTAGGCAACCATTTATGGACACGGATAAATTTAATTAGAACGTCTTCAACGTTTTCGTAATTATATAAAAAGCTCTCATAATCGTATTTTTGCGCTAAGAATAATTCAAAGGTTAATTTCAGTTATTATTGTTGTCTTTAGTTTAGGACCTCGAAGCTCGGATAATGTAAAAAGCGTGACGTAGGTGAAAATTTACGGATACACCAAATCCATTATCCAATGCAATGTTCTGCAGGTCTGTGTATACTCACAGAATGCCAACTAAGAAAAAATAAAATGTTCTCTATTTTTTATGTCTGCGTTTGATCCGATTACACTCAATGATCTAACAAATAAAACAGGAATGAAATCATTATAAAATTGTAATGTGGCTGTTCTTGGTGAAATTTTTTTGAAAAACTAATGAGAATCGACTGTTTATAACGGTTTGAATTCAAGAATGATGATTTTCAGAATGTTTGTCTGTCTGTTTTATTTGTTTGTTACGGCGTCACGTATAACCACCGACCAAATTTTGAGGGGATTTTCACAGTATGGAAGTTTGAGATCCAACTCAAAATTTAAGTCACTTTTTACTAATACTGACCACGCGGACGAATTTGCCGACAATAGCTAATATAAATAATTTTGAATGTACGTAATATTGTATATATATATTTTGTTTTTAATATACTTTATAATATCTATGCTATAGGTATAAATAAAATCAAAAATAACTATGGGTTTTTGTATATAACAGTTTTATTACATAATATCTGCGTAAATATAAGGATAAGAAACATAAAAAACTTTCGATGTAAATGTGTGCCATAAATTTATTTCTCTATGTCTTATCTGACAGGCGTGAATTCAAATGATAATGTAAGTTAACATCCCGCGTGAACGTGTCAAAATGTCGTGTATCAAATGAAAACAAATTGCCGTGTAATTGATTTATCTTAGCCATTCGAGTCATAGCGTGTTTCCAATTTAATAAACGTGGCTATAATTTATTTCTTTATTAGGCAAATTGATTTTAAACTACACTTATTAGTGTCTGCATACCACTTTTCTAAATATACAAAATGATTAATGTCATTAAATAGGTACAACATTAAACTGGTGGTCATCTGTATGCTATTTTTGAAAGTTTTTTATGCAGTTTAGTTTTTGAAAAAGGCCAAAATATTTTTTAGAAATGACAAATTTTACTGAGATGAATTTTTTAGAATTCATTGCGATATTGGGTGTGTAAGCATTTATTAACCACCATCTAAGAAAAAAAGGTCTTAATATTATGTTCTTTGGCTTTGCCTTATTCTTCTCATATGTCTTGTTAAGGAGCAGTAGAAAAGGAGCCGTCAACATTTTCTTTTAAAATCACATTTCGAGCGAATTGACTGAGAAGATTTTTAGCCCAGTCATCTTTTGGTCGAGCCACTAACTCCGTATTTTGTAAAGCGAATATTAAGATATTGGTTTCTGACGTCACCAGCGTCACATCATTGATGTCGAAATGCTTAATGATGAATGGTGATAAAGTGATGGGCTTAAGTACCCCGTTCTGATACAGAAAGGTTGAAAAGTCTCAGATAACAACTTAGAAAAAGAAAATGATTACATATTTTAGAAATTCTATCACATATCTTCCTAATCTATTTGTTTTTATATATTATATATGACCCTGTAACGTATGTGAAAGTAAGAACTTTATTGAAAGTTAATTGATGTTTGTGAATGATACTTTGTGATGTCTATAATAAAAAATGTTAGGAAAAATTAATCGATACATATGTGTGATTGTATTTAGAAAAATTGATGTCAAATTATTAATTTCAAAGATATCACAGAGTGTTTACTTCCAGTATTTATGAACTCAGCTGACGACAAATGAGAATAAATATTGGAGTAGTAGATATTTTGCAACTAACTTCGCTTTATACACACTATCACAACTATCATCATGTACAATACAGAAGTTAATTGTTCATTTCGTTTTTACATTGAAAATCTTATTAAATTCAAATTCAAATTCAAAATATCTTTATTTCATAGGTTACAAAATAACACTTGAAATACGTCATAATTTTTTGCGAATTTATACTTTATTGCTCGTTCGGAAGGCAGTTTTCCCTCAAGAAGAACGAGCAAGAAACTTAAGGGTAGCTCTTTTCTAATTTGCACATACATAGCCAAAACAAATACGGAACCATTAAGAATGACACAGCCCGGTAAGAGTCAGCCGCTTATGCCCATTGATTTTTGTCTTCTGAATATTCAGAAATTGCATAGTACCCTTTTTACTGAGTGATTGTTTAATAACACTCTTAAATTTATGTAGGGTAAATCTTGTATATCTACAGGAACCTTATTGAATAGGCGCACACAGAGCCCTCTGAATGAATTTGAGACTTTACTTAGTCGACTAACATGTGAATTCAGTTTATTTTTATTTCTGGTATTGAGATTATGTCGACTACTATTTCTTTAAAACATTTCTAAATTTTTTTTTACATATAATAAATTTTCATAATTTATTATATGTAAAATCATATTAGTTCAACTTTACGATTTTTGTATGTATAAATAAATTTGTACGTTGATAACGTTTTGTTTTTCAAGTATATCCATACAGGTGCTTACCCTGTAAAAATGCGGTTAAAAAATTTGTTTTCTGAACATTTTTTGTAAC
Source organism: Eumeta japonica (assembly GCA_005406025.1). Classification (NCBI taxonomy): domain Eukaryota; kingdom Metazoa; phylum Arthropoda; class Insecta; order Lepidoptera; family Psychidae; genus Eumeta; species Eumeta japonica. Next base: position 14,133 of record BGZK01002126.1, read on the forward strand.
GCCATCTTGCAAAATTTTAAGATTAAATGCATTGCTGCTATGATGGTCGATGTAGTACCGAGATACCAGAAGGTCTAACATAGCGTTCTCAACACAAAAGGTTATTTATTACATGATATAAATTTTACAGATGGCAATAAATGATATTATTATTGACGTGAGAGGTAGGTAACAGATAATTTTGCATATTATGAGGTGTATGTGTATTATAGCATATTTAAATTTGTTATTGGGAATGAACACGAGCAATTTTCCGATAGGGATTTATCATATTCCTACGACAAATTCGAGAAGCTCGAGCGTGGCTCGGTTGCCCGGTTCTTTATCTTTTTAATAATAATCAGACTCATGTAGTGAAATTTGCCATTAGTCTGATTCATGCAAGTATTTATACTAATCTTGACACGGTACGCGTAACTTGTGTATTAGCACAGTCTTAAGATATCTTATTAACAGCTTAAGTTCTAGATTACGAAGTTGTACGTAAGTAGCACTGTGAGTCGACAAGCGCGGTTTCTCCACCTTTAATGCTGTTTAATAATTTGTGTACAGTTCTTATCGGCGCGTTTAAGATATTCAGTACCTAAGTATTTATTTGCTAGCTACTTTGAAAATTAATGATCGTGAGTACTTTCTGTGTTATAAGTGCGTGGACAAATGAAATTTTGCTAATTTGCATGAAACTAAAATAGGTGTAGTTTAATTTGTACATGCCTGCACCACCTCAGACCACCAATTTGTTTGAAAATTGTTTTTTTTTTTGCTTTGTAATTTTACGTCATTGCTTTTGTATTAGGTAGGTAGCAAAAAGTTGTTTAGTTTGTTTAATTATTATCTTCGAACATTTGAACGCAATAGTAAGCATGTTTTAGTTGTTCCAAATGACAACAGGAAAATTATGTATGACGTCGTTTGGAGCATACACTAGGGTTTATATAATTAATACTTCTTTTTTTATTTTTTTAATACAAAGATTTATTATTCTAAATCATTACTTAATTCATAAATTAATTTTACAATAATACAATAAAACCAATAATGGATACAAACTGACGTTATAATCATAAATAATATGTATTTTATACTAAAATATTCGCTTTATATCCGATGTATTCTTGACTTATGGTAATCACATATTACATGTACATGGTAAAGAAAGAATATGATATTAAGCGACGTGACTTTGGACAGTTTATCGTTTTTAACTTCCCGCTGAGAAAATTGAAAATTTTCTAAAATTTTCGGGAACTTATTGGTTTCACCCCATTTTGCAAAATCGAATTCTCATCAGATATCGACGTTCTGAGGGTCTAGGAAGCTTCCCTGATCATCCCTGAGATGATGTCCGTATGTCTGTGTGGATGTGTGTGCGTGTGTATGTGTGTGTGTCCGTGTGTGTGTATATGTTTGGATGTATGTAAACCTCTTATAACTTTTAAACGGCTTGATCGAATCAAGCCCACTAAACGGCATTCTAAAGAATTTCACAAAGCTTAGATTTCCTGAAAGTTTGGGTTGATTTTGACCGGTAGATTTTGAGAAATTTTCAAAAAACTCAGAAAAACAAATTTTTTAAATGTGGTTTTTTGAAATTAACTTTAAAATGGCTTGACCGATCGATTCCAAAATCTGATTAGCTCTTAACCTATTAAAAATACGTCGATTGCCGCATACCGGGTCAAAATCGGTTGATTCGTTTGTGAGAAATCGTTGTCGAAAGAAATCGAAACAAACCGTTTTTTTACTGAAAAAATTGCGTGAAATCCCGTATGTTTTCGAGTGTTTTGAACTCGAAAATAGTGGGAAGTTTCAGAGTTAGCCTACAGGGTTAACCTATTTTTTTTTGTATTGATGTGCCCGAATAATCATTTCGTCGATGTGAAAACCAAAACTGTCGGATCGTAATACGATTACAGTGATTTTTGTAACTAACTGGAATTTCTTTATAAGATATTTAAGGAGCAAACCAGTATGTGAGCAAACAGAGCGTATGTGATAACCGACACCCATGGACATGCGCAGCCCCGAACGAGTCATTAGTGTCACCGGGCTTTTAGGTGTTAATAGGCTTTTTTCGTCTCTAGATCATACTATCGTAAGCGCAGCAGACAATGACGCATGAAACGTACGGGAAGTACCAAAAGTCTTTTTTTTTCGTAAATTCCCATAGATAAGTATCTTCGGGAAGTTAGACTTGCACAATAATTGCAACTTCTTAAGCGTCCTTTGTACGAGCTCAGTCGAACGTGTCGGCTTGAATCGATGTTTGAACTAGTCGAATTAACTTTCAAACAAATGCCACTGCACTTCCTTGGCAATGTAAGCCTTATTCTGGCAGACGACATGTATGTGAATTATTATTCTTCAAGTATATACATTCATAAATAAGTTTTCCGTTTTTGTTTTTTTTTTGAACAAAAGAGTACTATTGTACAATATTCGTCCACCTATAAGTCATATCTTAGTAGGCCCGATACCACGCCCATTATAAACCGCCGATAAAGTTCAATGACCTTACTTTAATTAAGCGCTAAAAATCTGCAATAAAAAACAAACTTGATTGAGAAGGCCTATTACGCGGCCGGTTATTGCTTACGCGATAATGCGTTACGGCCATAATTTCCTCCACGCTTTCTCGGCAAATCATATTTCACATTGAATTACGTATTTAACATAGATTAGAAAAACAAACGAAAGATATAATAAATCGTACGAACTAAGTATACTTATATATGAATAGTAGATGTGAAATTTGAATGTTTGTCGCGCTTAAAGTGCGCTGGATTGTAATTAAATATTTATAAAAATAATAAATAAATATAAAGCGCGTTTATTGTACGGGAACACTATAATTTTTTACTTTTATTTTTCTTTTTATTATTTCTCAGCATATTCGTCATAACGCATATGAAACTTTCAACTGCTCACATATTACGGCTTAAAGGATACAGCTCATTAAAGACAGCTATGACAGACGGACAGACGATCAGGCTTAGTGATAAGTTTCCGCACGGAATGCCATGGGTGGATCCCAGTTGGAGTATAACAAAAAATATATTTGCACAGTACAGAGCGATTTAGCATACCGGTCCGGTGCGTCCCGCGTATCTCACGGCCATAACTCAGGCGCGCGCCCGCCGTGTTAACAGCGAGACGGGCTTCCGTAGCAGAAAACGCAACAATTTATATGTAAATAGAGCAATCGGAACACAAGGAGCACCCTTGATCCCCTCCTCCGCCCCCTAGCCCGGCCCCCGCCAACGGTACAAGGTCCGCGATTCTGGTTTACGGGACACGGAATGTGTCAAATCGTAGACACGAATGTCGTGTCGTGTAAAAATTTCGGAATGTACTCGTTTATTATTTTTTTTAAATAAATAGCTGTTTGGATACTCAAACACAACGTCCAGCAGTACAATAAGCATCCAAATTCATGGCATCGAATAGAAGTTAGCGACGAATTTTAAGCATAACCGAAGTCGAAGAAAACTACCCTATCCTGTAAATTCGTCTCTGCTGAGGAAATTGTGCTTATGTCATTGAGATAGACTAAATTTTAGGGTGTAATTTAAAATCGGATTATTTTCGGGATATTTAATTTACTTTAGTTTTACAAAATATTCTAATTTATTTTAAACTAAAATTCAGTATAACTCTGTGCGCTCTAACGTATAATGGGAGTTGATTTACTAAAAGGAGACTTTTCTAAATACATAAAATGCATTCAATACAGGATCGTTTTTTAAAACAAACTGTATATGGATGATTTTTTAATTCAATAAAATGATTAACACAAAGGTTGTTAATTGTCTATATACCTCATGAAAATTCCGGTCGGCTGTATCCTTAATACAACCGTAAGTTTTACATAGACGTATGACTACTTCAGTCTCGTACATAGTCTTCACCATACTATGCATAAGTTCAGTCTCAATGTATAACAGATTATTTGGGCAAGTGGAAAAACAATACAAATTAATATTACGAATTGAGTTTATTTCAAACTAAATTTCTTAGACGCGGGTCGATGATACGATTCAGTTAAAATATAACTAAAAATTACCCAGAATTACATAGCGTTGAGACATAATTCCATTTTCAAATAATCCATTTATTTCACTCATCACCGAGCGAAAGATATTTCATACGTCGCGTCGACCCGGGCTGGCGCGCTAGCGAACTGTCGATGTAGTGGATACTTACCGATTTCGTTCACTTATACACCAACAGATGGCGTCCGTCCGAAGCTCCTTCGCTCACGAAATGACCCCTATTACAAACGAAAACGTAGATATATCTACGTCAATCATCTAGTCATCATCAAATATCATCTAGTTCCATTTGCCACCACTTAATTCCTTTCGGAAACTGTCTAAATGTATTTAAACATTTAAATTTGTGATAAATCAGCACTTCGTTTGCCGCATCTCGGACGCGAAATATTTAACCTTGAACACTTAAAACATTTGACTTCAACGCCTGCACATAATTACCGGGTGCGAAACACGCAACATTTCTCGCGGTGTCCGGCCGCGGCACGGCGATCTAATTTTGTTTACTGTTCGCGCCGCGTGATAATTATCAATAATTATAATTTTAAATGAGCCGGCGTGCGCGAACTGTACGCATCTCTTATGCTTAATTCAAGAGTTGCTCTAATTAATTAGTTTCTTTAGTCGGATTATTCATAAATCAGTTACGTTTTCGCGATAAATTTAAAATAACAAATTGTGTCGGAGGAGAACTATGTAGAGGTATTCCTCTACATAGTTTTAATATACTGAAAACCTTTATGTACATTTCAAGTAAAATGTCTGCCGCAATTTATATTTTCATATTATTAACGTAAATGACCTTCGAAAGTCATTTAGGTCGTTTCCAGTTGTGATGCCCCAAACATTGTATTTCAAGAAAATGCTTCTAATTTTACATCTGAAACTAGAATCCTAATTCCTAATTTAATCACCTTTAAATGTTTAGGATGACGTAGTTCTTAAATGTTTCAATATTTCCCATGGTTACCCATTTTAGTTAGAAACTTCCAAAGTTATGTATTGATATATCGCCTTCGTCCTCGCCCCTTCACGCGAATTAGAAATTAGAGTACTCATTAAACAATAAATATTGTTTTTTTATCTAATCAAATATCAATTTTAAATAAGTACTTATTTACTATTTTTCAGAATTCCATACTTTCAGATGAAAAAAAAACGGAATACTTGTATGATAATTTGTGTGTCTGTTTGTCTGTCCTTTTGTGATAATAAGTTTGCTCTGAATCTACTGAACCGTTTAAGTTATCATTAGGTACTCATATATTTGTTTGTGATCCAAAAGGGGAGGAATAATGTAAATAAACGAATTTGAAATATGAGTGTAACTTTGGGCTGGAGGGGGATAAATTAGAAAATGTAAAAAAATAATTTAACAAACTGTACCAAATAAAAGCGCTTCTTAATAGGGTCTAGAATGTCTATAATTTCAAAGTAGGTAATTTTAATCTTACTTAAGAAATTAAATGAAAATCGACCATTCCCTCCTTATCTCCGACACTACTGCGCTTACAATCTTGAAGAAATGCAAGAAATAATTCTTTACCTATAGAATGCAGGAAAACCTATAAGAAATCGATAGTTTCCTTCGTTTGGGTTCGTTGCAATGTCCAGTATAAACTGACACTCGTTAGTACTTAAGTGCATACTTAGTGCGTATCAGTTTATCACGATACAAGTTTTTGAAATTAACATATACCTAGAAGTGTTAAACTTGGCGTGACCATATAGCAAATTTAAAAAAAAAATAGATAAAAATCGGTCAAGTATAAGTGGTGCTCGTGCTGAGAATTTACAAATGAATAAATGAAACTAATTTCTTTTGAGTGTTGAACACAAATATATTTTGACGTAGCACGGAACCTTCAGTGCGCGACTACGTTTTTCACTTGGCTGGTTTTCCTTAAATATTACAGTTCTATATACATCTAAATATTTATATATATTCGAGTGCTTACTTATACATTCCGTGACCATACTGCCCATGCGGTTACCGAGAGCCATTCCCTCACGCGCCGGGACAAGCCATTGTGCGCGACTTCGACCGCTAATGGGGCGGGCGTACGCCGAGATTTATTCTGTATCTTATCGGAGCGGATTGCGTGCGCCTGCGCAAGGTAAACAGCTTCCGCCTTCGTCGATTCCATATAAATTATGATGATAATACGCCGAGACATTCACACTCTGGTTTTAAATTAGAGTGATCTGTGTGTTTTGAACACTGACTTCACAATACCCGCGGACAGTATAAACCCGCGTACATCCAACACGTTGAACGTGCTGGTGAGTGTTTAAATCAACAAGTGAGTTTTGTTGACTTCTAACCAAGTCTCTAAACCCCTTATACAAACCAGCTTGGTGACATAGGCACCGAATTTATCAGTGCGCTCTGATGAAAGTTTCAACTTATATCAAAAGGATAATATCTGCTTTTAATTTTCATGCCATAATATTTTTCATATTTTTTGTATATTTATTGCGTTTTATGACGCAGTATTAATATTTTTCAATTGTCTTTGCAGTCATATGACAAAAATTACGAATTTCTAAGCGTGTAATATGATATAATATAATAATAACCGACAAGAAACAAAATATGCTTGTAAATATAAAACTTTTGTTAATATCTTCAATGGTGCTAAACAGTGATATAAAACAGAGGATCAATAAAGATATATTTAAATACAATATATAGGTATATAAACATTTCTACCTACACGTGTCCGATAAAATATTTTCTTTCAACGGAACAAAATTAGGTTTCTTTAATATATCAGATTAAATTTAAAAATATGAAGTAGTTGTTTTGCGAAATGATTACATTCCAAAATGCGCCCAGAAATGTTTTCGCTCAGAAGTGAATTTTATAACTTGATAGCACCTGCAATTCTGAAATTATTTCTGGCAGTGTAGATCTCAAATCTAATTAGCAGTGGAGTCCTAAACGCATATCTCTTTTCGAATTCGTTATCGAAGGTAAATCATAGAGCGCTTTTTATAATATTGTCATTCTTTTTCTAGAATAATCATTCGCTAACGTCATCACAATGACAGGACAAATTGATGTAACTTTTGCTATTTTGATTCAATATAAGCCTTTTCGTTGCTTTATTCTAGTCTCATTTTCTAATTAACAACGAATACATCAGCTTACATATTTTTTTTCATTGCCTGTAAGAATTTATTCAATGTTCAGCGCATACATCGATTAAAATTTGTGCCGATTTTATTCCTTAAAAACACACCTATTCAACGCGAAGATTTACAACGAGCAATCGTGCAATCTGTTTGGCATTCCGTTAACAATAAAACAGAAAACTCTATTAGACGGCTGCTACAAGAAGCACATCTAATCTCCGTCCGATGGACGGAAAGGTGCGAGCATTATAATTAGCGGGGTAATAAAATGCCCATTGGCTTAGCTGACAGCGTCGACCTCGTTTTGAATAGGTGGTCGATTACCATCCGGTGTTTCTACGAAAATTTTCATGCCGTGAAGCCGAATCAAGTGCGAGACTGCGTCGAAACGCTTGGATTTCCAGTTATATATTTTCCTATTGATATTATCAAAATCCTTAACGCCATATAAATAAACAACATGCAAAGATAGGGACGAAAACCATAAAAACACATGTCTTATTTTGAAAGGAAAATTGAGAAAAAATGTATATGTGAAGACTGGTCGTTTGAAAATTTTGCATTGTTAATTTCTTTTCATTTGTTTGGTTTAAAGCAAAGACACCCATCGTAGTTTTTCCAGGGATCTTTCTATGAATTCGCGACACATAACTTAGTTGAAATCTGATGTCAAAGTGAAGGTAAAAAATTTTCGATCATAAAATATATATAATAGTATAAAAATCTTTAACTTTCCCAGGAATATAAATGTAATGTATTACATACATACATTGTACATACTCACACATACATACATTGTACGGAGGGAACTGCTGCTCCGTGAGGTATAATAATATGTAAAGTAGTTCCATTTGGACGAGAGCTGGTCCAGAAATGAACTGGATACGATAAAGCATTATCACGATTAATGTACAAGATATTAACAATATCTGAGATGGCAAAACGAGTCCGTTTTAATACGCCTTTTAATTTTTACTTATATTTATGCACATTTATTATTAAGTCATGCATAAATTTTTAGGAGTTCAACTTCTTTTTTTGCTAATCCATATAAGTGGGGCTCTTTCAATAATAATTGTTTCGGCTGTCCATCAAAATGATTAACTGCGTATAGTTCAATGTTCTCAAATGTAAATATGTTTTTGTCAACCGCTTCAAAGAACCGGATCAAAATAACGCATTAATCCTTCCAAACATCCTTTACTGTTAGAGCGTCTATTTTTTTCTTATTTAAAACTTCGAGCGTGTCATCCCGCGTTATGGATCGTTGCAATATTCAAAGATTTTAAGTCTTGCAACGACACGAGAGCTCATTGTCCAAAGCTGATGTTTAAGGATAAGGTTGTTAATATTTGCGTACGATTGTTTTTTTAGATCATAATTTTTGGGAATTTACGCACATTAATTCGGTGTAAAAGGTATGAAATTTCAGAAGGTATTTCACGACATTAAATATTAGGTTTGTACATAAAACATAGAAGGTCAGCAGATATGATGATAAATAGTAAAATGAAAATTTGAATTCGCTAAAATAAAACGAACAATAACTCATCTAAGGTTTGGCACTATCTCGTTCTAGCTAGACAAACTCTAACAAGGATTAGGTATATATGACGCTATTATATAATGAAACGTGAATCAACTCGGTTCCTTTTTTGTCTAATATCAATTTAAAATATTCATATTTTAGTTATTTTTATATATGACTAAGGAATAATGTTTTTTGAATAAACAAACTTTTGATTGAACCTTTTCTAGAACAAATTCTTATAAAAAATTTATACACATAGTCAACTACCTAGTAATGTTTTCACAAATAAAACATTAAGGGAAAGCAACAAAATTTTTATTATTTTTTTTTAACTACAACCAAAATATGTAGAAAGAAAAATGTTTTGCTATAGGCATAGGCGAAAATGATTAAACCTTTCTCTATAATTAAAGCATTTTACGGTACGCAAAAAATATGCCTACATCAATTTTAATTACAATGTTCATGCGACGAGCAAAAGAAATGAGTATAATTTATTATAAACAAAATTAATATCGGACATTAGATACAACTTCTAAAATTAGAATCCTTTGAATATAAGCCGTAATAAAAATTACTTGAATATATCACATTCTGACAAATTGAAATAAACGGCCACTCCTTCGAACTGTTTACCTATTTTACATAACACGAACGTTACTGATTGAACAATTAATCATGTTATAATGTTAAACCTCGTAATTATACCCATTTCGCCCGGGTACAGTTACACGCAAAAGTGTCTGCCCATCGCGACCTTTGAACCTGGCGCTATTCGTTGTGTCGTTTGCCGGAAACGCGACCGTTACGATTAGCGTTGCTATCCTCTCGCGATCTCTTCCACAGCTCAGGGCTGAGAGCAGTTCCCGAACGAACCACTCGCTCGGGTCAAGGAACTCGTAATCTCTTAAAATGTTGAGTTCGCAGATTGTCGACTGCACGCATTAACGCGGGCGGCTCCGATACGCAGAGTTCATTAAAAAGTATCGACTTTGCACTTAAACTGTACAAGTTTCCTGCATTACTGTCGTGGTGATTCGAACAATGATTATATATATATATGTGTGTAGGTATTAATATCGATTAAGCAAAATGATATAGGTGATTAATTAAATGTTTATTTTTTCATGTAAATGAATTTAAAAAGGCTACAGTGATAAAAATAGTTGAAAAAGTAAAGATTCGAGATAATCAAGAAATAAATGCTTTCCAAATTAGTAGAAATAATTACAAGAAATAATATGGATTATTCGTGCTTTTGTTAATACACGGGAGCACTTCGTTAATAATCTGTATAATTTCACAACTAAGTTAGTTACTACTACATTAAATTATAATTCAAAGTACGTACGTATACGAATATTTTTATATGATTGCTATTTTCTTTCATTTCAGGTTCTCTTCGAGCTGAAACCATACCTGTTGATTTTCCGCCACTATTCTTCAAAAGAAAGTAAGTAAATTTATTAATAAATTGCTATTATTATAATATTGTGCAAACAGAACCTAGCAAAAATTATTTCTAAACATTAAACATATATTTTAAACCTATTCTTTGAACTCATGATTCAGTATGATACATTTACAATGTCGTCACACGGCCGAATCGCAGCGATCATGAACTCACTTCCAGCTTCCATTTTTAATTGTGACGCGTTGCTTAATCTTCAGGATAAATCAAATCTTCAATGCATGCATTAACTTTATAGATATTGTAACAAAAATATAGGTTCCCTGGGTAGAATTACTAATATACGACGTACGATTTTTATATCTGTTTAAAATTTTAGCTGTCACATCGGTTTTTAATGGTCTCCTCACTCCTGTGAGCAATATACTCTCGCCGTCTTTCCATTTCAAATCAAGTGATTTGAATCTTAATCTTGAATCTTGAATCCACGCTGGCCCGATGATGGTTGGGATTTGAGAGCGATCGTCGTCATCAATTTCATAATAGCAACTTACCGTGTACTCAAAGACAGATAACTTGCGATTTAATTTGACTTAAGTTAAAACCTATCTGTCAATTATGCCGTGGTTAAAATCGAACCCAGTAAGTATCCTGTAGTGTGTTGACGACTGGTTTAAAAAACTAAGTCACCGTTGCTCTAAAATTCTAGTATTTTCATCTAATTATTAAATTTGAAATAGACCAGGCTACGTTCGCAGCTCCGCCTGCGTAAATACAGAATAAATTACTTAATTATTTATATCAAGCTTTTATCGTGCTCTTTTCGTCATTACCTCGCATGGTTTCAGCTCTGTGCTCGGTTGTAATTCTGGTTTAACTGTTAGTTCCGATTCAAGTCTTGTTCCCAATTCCGATTGCGATGCCGCTCTCGCTATGACTCCATCCTGGTCGCAATTCCAATTTCGATTTTTTAATAATGTGAAAATTTTTAGAATCAATGTAATGGTTTCAGAAATGACACCTACAAACAAACAAACATATATATTTTTACCTCTATAACATTATAACATCAAATGGCATTTAGATATTAAACTCTATTGAAAAAATCATCTACTGAAATATGGTCTGACCAGAAGATGTAAAATATATTATTAAAAATCATGTAAATTCAAAAAATAATTATCATACTTTGTACACATACGGCCACTTATCATAACCGCCTATTTATCTGGCTCGGCCGTTGAAGCATATCACACAAGTCGATCAATCAAATCGCTCCTCCCGCAAACCAGTAACACCGGCAGCTTTGTGCTGTGCTAAGATTGATATCGCACTGCGTGAAACATGTGTTGTAGCACGCCGCGTACGACAGATGAAAAACATTCTGTATTGTATTATTCATAGGAGCCTCTCGTATTTATTACGGAACATGATTTAGCTTATGCCGTTCTCGTTTGCAGCTATTCGATTGCTGTACGCTATTTGTTGATAATGGAAGCCGGACAAGTTCGAATCGAATTTCCATAGGTTAGTTTCACGAAGAACAATTTTATGACCATCGTGTACGATAATCTTCCCGTGTAACAATTCGTATCATTCGTTAATTGACGAATGCATCTCTGGTACACGTCTTAAGCTTTGGTCTGCAGTCTCGCCTGTGTGGTCGTAACATGAATTGCTTCATCTCTTACATCGAATTATCTTTCAGTCATGATCCTGACCCTGATCCTGTTCCGACTGTCAGTTCCAACTTCAGTTCTACTCTCGACACCCATTTTGATCCAGCTTCAAACTGGAATTCCCGTCCTGCCTTCGTCCTCTCGACCCTAGTCATTATTTAAATTGATTGCTGATACTGCGGTGTCACTTTTATGGAATTCTATTCTTATTATATGTCGTGATTGCAACCACTTTGGTGTTTGTCTATGGATTTAGTTGGATATAGACGTATCTATATATTTGTCAATGATCTATGTGTATGTACAGTAATAAATGTAGAACTGCGAAGGAGACTGTGACATAAATAAAGGAATTGTTTCATATCATTTAATGAATCCTTAATCACTCCGTTCATTTATCCATTAAATTTGCGGAGTAAACGTTTGGAAAAAAAATTGTTTACTTTATTTAAGAATATACTTTCGATACCTGAATGCAAATAAGACATTAGTGGTCCAGCAAGTTACGTTCAAATACATGCATCTATTAAGGGAATATATCGTCAACTAATAACTTGAAAAAATATCCTTTAATCACATTAAATAAATATACCTTAAGTGAATAGCGGTCAGAGCCTTAAAGCCATGGGCCAGTGACCGAACAATTATTTATAAATGGCCCCATGTTTGATAGTAAATAACAACAACAAAGATAATAAAATTGTAAAGCTTATTTAAAGCAACCTATTCGTCTATGAATTTAAAATTTATTTAATTGTTTACTACATATATATCAAAGATGATAAATCATTCTATCTCATAAAAAGATACAAGCATATTTTTTTAATTAATGAATCTAACTGTTCGTACGAAATATGAATGTTTTTATATGCGAATCGATGTCATCGCAAGTTATTCTTTTAAATAAACTTTATTGTTTTTTTCTTGACTTTTAAACTTTCAAGCAAACTCAAAGTATAACGCTCTCGGTATCCGTTTCTAAGTTGTAATATTATATAGAAAGATGTCCCCTAAAGTCCAAAATTATTTTATAACCCATAGCGTTCTTTAACTACCGTAATATTCTATAACCATCTCTAGCTACCCTCGTGTGGAAATAGTAGCCGTAAAGTTATAAAGTCTTTCGTAAGATTAGAACAAGTCTTGCGTTTACAGCGACATAAAACTAAGAAAGCGTATTATTTACTATCAGCTTTCGACCGACTCCAATTTCAAGCTATCATCTCATACGTCGTTTCATCTGTGCGTGATAATTGTATTAGGCAGATTAAGGTCTCAGATTTTAGCATAGACGTAATTATGTTAATGTTACACATTCCACATTCAGTGCGTATGCTCTCGCGCATCGAAAGTCGTGATGTCGCTTCGAGATAGCGACAATAATTTAATAAAATTTCCCCACGTTTAATAATTACGTTTTATGCTTCGTGCGTTTGGCCTTGTTACGCACTTTGTTTGCGTAGCGGCGTGATTTCTTTTTTTTTCGCCCATAAGACAATTCATATACAACGAATTGTCTTAATAGTGAAAGGTACTAAGTAGTATACTATCTATCCATTACTCTTTAATTCTTTTTCTCAAATGTCATCCTTTTAGTGGACGCTATTACAATATGACTGTCTAATACTTCTAAGGGATATTTTCCCTTAGAAGTATTAGACAGACTTCTAAGGGTTATTTTACCATACGTCATCTGAATTGTCTGTGAATGATGGAATGCGCAGGCACAACGCTCTAGGACCCTTCCTTCCTTCCCCTCGCGTTCCTTCGTACTTTACGCCATTGCGACGCTTTCGTGACTAACTTCACAGTGGCAGAGTTTCGTGCGTTGTACTAGATCCCACAGTAGCGCATACAGTTTAAATCAAGCAGCGGGCTAATTCTGTAAATTAAAAACGTCTCAGACGATGTCGTCACGACATTAACATTACATCAGAGTGAGAAGGGTCATCGCCGCGCTCCATCGATCGACGTAATTTTGATGGCGTAATGACATCGACTGGGTCGTTCTAAGTTTGCAGAACTGATCTGCAAGAGGTGGGGTGAGTCGTGACCCGAACAAAAGGGTCCAGGATGATCGACGGAGATGTGTGTACTTAATCTTGGATGTTCTGAAGGCATCCTCGGAACTGACAACGGGTTTAACGGCTGATGTGATTGTCAGAAGCACGATTCTCGAGACCGACCTCATCATACTCTGGTTACTAACATCAGTGCGTCTAGAACAACCTCGTCACCACTACCGACACATCGATCTCCCGTAGACATGAATGTTTCAGTGTTTCGTTTTGTTATTGTTTCATCGGAGAATGTATGATGTAAAGATATTTATTATTTAAATTATTATCGAGAAGTAGATGTTTTAAAATGTCGATTTCATAGAATGACTTGACTGAACGATGACTTCAACACTCAGTAATGGCATTAAATTTTTGTTAAAATAGATAATATATGATTATTTATGAGACAGTATGATTTGATTTTTATATCAGATGTTATTTTCCATTTTTATACTTGAATCTAGAAATTATAATATATATAGTGTCAGACTGTATTTGTATCGCTATTGCACGACTCATAATGCGAAGCATTAAGAAGTTCTCTACGAACGAATAATTTTTTTTCCTCAATTTCGTAACTTTTTTCATCAATAACACGATTAATAATTCATGTAATTTTATTAACCTGTGCACTATTTGATAGATAATTTAATGAAGATTAATTCTATCACTGGTTCAAATCGATTTAACATAATACAATTAGAAAAACTATCAAAATAGTCAAAAGAAATTTCCTGTCAATCAACACTTTTTTCGTTCCGGACACGATAGCGAGCGTAAAAATTCACTAATTTGATCCATTTTTTTTTTTTAATAGCTTGAGATCCACTGTCCGGAGATTGGTATTGAAAATGGTTAACTTGATTTGTGTCGTTTAATAGTTATTAACAAAAAACTAATGAACATTATGAGTCGTGCACTTTTGGATTTTCCAAATATTTATTTTTACGTTTAAAACTATAGGTGTTTCTGTTGCTATTGTTATCATTATCAAAACCATTTAATTTTTTGGAAACTATATTCCTTTCGTATTTACATATTGAGAATTCATGTGTGAAGAATATTATTACAAGTTTTAAATATTTTTTTTTACATTAGAAAGATTGTCAAGTACAATTTAATTGTTTCAACACATGTTATATACCTATAGTCGGATATGGATCGGAACAAATATTTATTATTACGAATGCAGAATATTTAGAGGCTATTTTCTATTATAATTTATAGCCGTCAAGTTGAATTTTTGGAATGAAGTAATAATACAAAAAATGTTTTATGGCGATACAAAAAACAAATATTTTAAAAGAAATAGAACGTTACTAATTATGGATATTTTGGAAGAGTACCGAAATTGCATTTATCTATTTAAAATTAAAATGATTATTTTGTTTTCAAAGTTTTTAAGTATATAGAACTGTCACTATGATCGTTTTATTACAAAATGGAAATTGACCGACTGCAAGAACTTTAGGCAATATTGAAACAACTCAAAATAAACCAATACAAACAAATTAATTAATTTTTTACGTATTCTTGTAACATAAACACAATAAGCTTTTATTTTCATCTTCCTTTGCCCGTAAATAATTATTTACAACTTTCTCAATAAATTGCTACTGTCATTCAAATTTACCCCGAAATGAACTAATATTATGTCATCTCCCAAACATAACGAAACGTATGCCACGCCTCGACACTAAACGTCTGCAATTTGGAGTCAACTTGAAAAAGATTTAGTTTCTTTCCAGTCGCTACTAAGTAATAAATGTAGGACAAACAGACGTAAACATCCAGATTATCAATTCGTTATTATTCTAGAGCGGCGGTGTCTCATTGGTTGAGAGCGTTGTAATGGAATCAAAACGTACCGAGTTCGATCCTGATCACGGACAAATTGACCTATGAGTTTTCGATTGAAGTCAATTCAAACAACCGCTCCGTTCCTCGGCGGGAACATTAAGCCGTCGGTCGCGGACGCTTTCAGCAGTGCGATGACAACGTCCGTTAGCAGCGCCCGACCCGCACTGGGCCAGCGCGGGGGGCATAAGTTCCAAATCTTTCAAACTGAATTGCAAAGATTGTGGGAGAGCACGTTTCAAAATTAAGCGCGATTAAAATCTGTACCGACGTCACTGTAAGCACGGCTCGTCACTCTGCGACGAACAAAATAAACTAATAACGGCGTAGTGATAATATAAGGCTTCGAGCACTATCTAAAAACTCTTTGAAAAAGAATTGAAGGCTTCGATCCTAGACTTATTTGCATATGCATGATATTCAATGCGCCGTGGCGCCATATGCTTTTTCTTTCAAAAGTTCATTCGCACACACGCAGAGCGCTGCGTATGGTAATTTTATTATATTCGCTCGCTGCGAATATCCGCTAAAAGCGCTGTTTGTTTTGAGTTTTATCGCTGTCTTAATTAATTACTGTGCTATAAGCGACCAGTCGTTCCATTTTTTATGCCAGACTTGTTAAATAATTCTGACCTTTTTGAAGCGTTCCAATATACTTCGAGCCGTGCAAAAAGTAATACGAATATGAAATATTGCAAATAGAAACGATATTTCTGTGTTTCACATCCAAAAACAATTTCACCAGACTTTATTACAATAACTTTCACTGTTCGATGGAACGTGTTTTTGAAAGATTATTAAATATTTATAACATCGGTCTGCCGCTAAACGGAGTCGTGACGTGATTTTTTAGTATTGTATGCTCTTCTTGTTTTATTGAAGAAAAATGGCGGACGAGTGCGAATAGAACTCGCACGCCGAGGATTTCGTACGAACTTAATTACATATGTAGATGTTTCATCAATCCAGAGTCTCGATGATTTTTGTTTGTTTTCGATTTATTTATTAAAAAATATGCAAAACTTTGAAAAACTTAAGTTTAAAAGCGGGTAGTTAAAAATGTTATCCTATGTATTTGGTCTAAATATCGATAACACTCCGATTGCAAATGTAAGTATGTGATCACATAAATTATTTTTTTTATATGATATAACAGCAAATTAACGATTTTCAGATTTTTTTATTTATACCTGCTGTGAAACCTCTCCTTTTGCCAAGTTTTATGATTCTAAATCGATAGGAGTACTCTGTAAATCTCGATTTACTTGCTAGTTTCAAAATATAAGGCATTAATAACCGTAGTTTGGTAATTTTTTTCGACTATGTTGATTTGGAATCTTAATTTTTTAATAGTTTAAAGGAAATCCAGATCTAACTATTTGGTATTAATTTCAACCGGATACCTCCACTGGATGTGATAAAATGGGTCAGACAGACGGAGAGATAGACAACGTTGTCAGAACCCTAAAATTATAATCAAGTAAGGATTTTGAATGTACCAGATATGTGTCACCCTCACAATGATTTTATAGCAGATTGAGGGTGTTCAGGTTTTAAACCCTCGCCCTCCAGACCGGCCTGGCGAAATTCGCTGGTCGTGATCAAGACTTGAACTCGATATTTTTTTGATTCAATGGCACCTGACTTGGAATATTTTCCATGGACAAAAATGGGACACCAGCTAGCTTTTCCAAGAAAAATGGACAGGGCCTTGTGCCCTGTTCAAGATCTTGCCATAAACGCGTTTTAGCAGCCCGTAATGATATTTCGTTTCGTATGCAATTATATGCGGCAGTAAAAGTTGGATATGGCTTGAGTAACGTGGAAGCAGAATTAGCACAGTTGTTCCTGCCTAAAACGTGTGGAGTATGCCTTGAAGGGAGATGTAGCGATAGCGACGTAAGTAAACGGTGTAACTTGAAAGAAGATGTTACGACTGGAATAGAAAAGAGTGGGATGAGGTACTTTGGCCGCACAGAAAAAGATATATACAGTAAATATATAAAGCGAATGGGTGCGATGGTGGGTTCGCTAAGTCGCGCTCTAGCGACTTTTATGTAAACCATATTAGTGTCGCAACAAGTAAGGGTCAGTTTAAGTATCCGAATTGGACATAGCCTACGTGTAAAACCATTGATAAATATCAGGAACCAAACATAAGCGCGTAAATATCATACAAAGTGGAGGTCTATCGTCTCTGACTCTCCAGCTCTATGGAAACTAGGCGTACGTTTATATGCGAGTGTGTGTAACGAAGATGACATAATTCAAAGAAAATTTTCGACGATTTTGTTTTACAAGGAAAAAATAATGCCCGGTGAGCATTTTGTTTCATAAAAAAATATTTACGTATTTTAACTCATCTATTCCTCTTCCTTATAATATCCGACTAAAGACTGTCTCTCTATTCTATTGGCATCTTCTATCTCGTACTACAACCTTCATGCCTGCGTCGTTATGTGTGCTATAAATGTTCCGATGGGAGTATTTAGAAACATCGTAGTGATTCATGAAGTAGCGATCCAATAGTTTCCTTGCGAAGTACATAGTTTTGCAAACGTTGCGGTATCCACTGATATCTCAGCTGTTATTATGCAACGGTATAGCCGACTCGACGATGATAAAATCTAGGACTTAAATGGTCTTTTCAGATTAATATAAATTAATTGCAAGGCAATATGTCACCAGCCCATAATATACTGCTCGCTTGGGCCGATAAGATAGGTACTGTCGCGATTGCCTTACGGCTATTAATTTATCTGGTACGTAGATATCTGGATATGATCCCGATAGGGATTACGATAGGGTGTTTTTGATTTATACGAATTTTTCAATTACCAAAGGCTTTTGAGGCTTCCGTTCGAAATCTCCTCGGTAGATCATTACAACGCTTATATGGAAACGATGCGAAATTTATCTAATCTCGTCAGTGACTGTTATTTATAACAGTTATTCTGGTAATGGAACTTCAATATGTGAATAATATTTATATGTACCTTACTTGTTTATTAAAATTGCGGTCATGATATGTCTTTGTTTATATCATAAATTGATTAGCTGTTACGGGCCCGCTTCACTAGGCATTATGCGTTATGAAAGTAGATGGAAAAAAATAGTGAAATGTGTATGGAATTAAAAATAAATAGATTGAAACCGTCTACAAACAATTCCGCGTCAAGTGTTTAAAATCTTATACCGATGCGGTCAATGGTTAACTGATGTCCGAACAAAGAAAATAGTTTTCGTTTTATATATAGATTAATTATTTACTTGAGATAATATCTTTTGTATATCTGTGACACGTTTTGTATAAAACAGAATATTGTGAATTGATCGAATCTCGCGTTGCTCTATCCTCACATGTTTCTGACGCTAATTATTATGCCGACATAAAATTTCCATTCTATTATCTCGACAAGATCCATAACATCTTTAGGCGTATTTGACTACGAAAAAAAAATGCAAATCCCGCAAAGAAAGTCGACACTGATGTCGTGTGCATTCCTTTTAGTTCGTTTTTCGCGTATGAAATATGCCTAAAACGAAAGAAAGTCATGGAGCGAGTCGCCGGCGCGAGCGGCGCGAAAGCGAGACATCTCGCGGCCGTATCGGGACCTAGATTCGTCTAATTGCATTTTTGCGAATCTCGCGTGCCATTTAGCATTTGTCGCAATTAATCACCGGAGCTGCGCAATCAAGGCGAGCGCCGCCATTACGCCCGGCCGGCCGATTGTATAAGGCGGGCGGTAATGATCTGTCATTCGTCTGGCTGGCGGGCGGGAAAGTTTCTGATATAATTTTGTAAGAGTTTTTTCTTTATTGTTATAGTCTATAAATGAATTGCGAAAATGGAAAACTTACTCGCGCTCTAGATCCGGCATTTGCGTCTGTTCGCGGGTCTTTTTCTCTGTGGCCGTTTCACATGGAAAGTACCTAATCGATTGAATTTATCGATAATAAGGTTCTTAAAACACTTTAAATATGTAAAAAATTAAATTTATTACTAGAAAGTATTATACAATTTTGGACGGAACGGGCCAAAGAAAATGTCGAAAATGTACCTTTTTTATCTAAATTACCGATTATCGGTGGAATAAAAATATTTCGTATTACACAACGAACAATTTTACTTTACAATATTATACATTTTGGGTTACAATTATATATTACTGTTAATATACTTGTCCGATAATTTATAATCTGTAATAAGAAAAGTTATATTCAAATTTATCAACTTATCTTCACAATTCGAAATTAAATTTAATTACATCAAGAACTTTAAGTATGTCGCTAACAGTTTTGCACGCTTCATAACGCGAAATGTTTGATTTGTACTGTTCTCTCGACTTGTCCAGGTCAAGTGATTTTTCGTAATTAAATTGTTTCTATTATATTCATATTATACTTATAGGATAATATGGAATATATGTATATTAAGAAAAACACTATTGTTAACACGTTTGACATTCTTAAAAGCATTTATACTGTTTAATATAAAAAAAAATAGTGAAAAAACTTTCATAGACTTGGGAGGGTTTGTGTTTATGGATGCTGTATGTAGTCACAACAACGACTGAAAAATTAAAAAAAGAAACAAGGGGAATCACAGCCAGTGCAGTTCGTATTGAATATCAATAGCCCAATCCGTGTAGTTACTTTATAAAAAAATCTGTGTGTAAAATTTATTCATTATGATTTGAATGTATTTTTTTTGACGTGATAATGGCGCGTCTCTAAACCCATCACATCGGTTAAAGTATTATGATATCGCTCGGCAGTTGCAGGTGTAACTAAAGTTGTTTGCTCATTATTACAAGAAATTCCTTTTTTTATCAATTCTCGAGGATAATAAATTCACTCTTCGTTTTACTTTATAACTCAGCAATAGAATTCATTTTTTATTAAACATTAAATGAACTTTATGACATGCACCTGCACTTTTGTATTTCTTTTTTGTATATTCATTACCAACTTGTGTGTATAGGTCTCTTTTATTTATACAGACATTGAAATTGATAATCTGCATTGATACTGTGAAGGCAGAAATCCTAACCGACCGACCGACTCATCAACGCACATTCAAAAGTACAGTAGTTGTAAACATGATAAATGTGGGCAGGTAATTTCTATTGTTACTTAGACATGATTTATGTATCCGAGCCCTAAAGGTGTAAAATAAAAGATGAAAGCTTACATGAAGGTACCGATTCACGTGAAGCTAGAAACATTTAAAATTAAAGCACTTGGGCTATATCATTACAAATAAAAATTTGTACTTAGGTATAATACTATAAAAACTTACAGTGTTGTACCTACCTTATTACTGATTAAAAAATATGCCTTCCACAATTCTTAACATCCAATGTGACAATTTCCACAGGGCCGAGAATCGCCTTCCAGGAAGGAGATCTTTTATATCCGTTCTGCACTTTATATTCTATGTATTTTACAAAATGGAATAAAAATCATAGATCATTGGAAAAATAATAAATTTGTTGTATTTGAATTGTTATCTTTTTGTATAAAAGCATTACTTAAAAATATGTTCGTTCTGAATAATAATGGGAAAACATCGTCATTTCAAATTAGTATATAAGTTAAAATATATAAGCACTTACAAATACAACTTCGAATAAGTAAATCCTTTTTTAGGATATAAAGTAAGTAAAATAGCGGACGAAAATTTATAACTATGAGCGAATATTCATATACCGCACGTTTAGTCGAAGGCAGAAACTAAAGTACTAAACATAGAAACGCTAAGTATGTCGCCACAAATCTGTGTCAAGTCTCTTGCACCCGTTGAGCACAACTCGAGTGTCGACTAGAGACATCCGGGAACAAACCGTGGGTTTATGACATTCAAAATTCTAAACGATTTCCTGTCTCGACTCACGATCTGAACGGCGATAATTATTAACATAATTCTGATTATTCTGATAGCACACTTACGATGCTCCATGTGATGAAACAGTGGGATGTCGTATTAACATTTGGGTTTGCAGGTACTCGAGATTTATATTAACGGAATGGCCCTTGTAACTATAGTAGCTCCATCTGTACTGTATATAGATCTAGACATTTACAACCTGTGAGCCGAGGCAGACGGCTAGTAATATAAAGAAAATATCTAGGATCATATTTGCGGATTGAAAAAATTAAAAATAAATATATGCGTGCGATCTTAATAGCACTGGCAGGCGCCGATCGCTTCTTCGAATCCTTACATGTGGTTATATTATTACGTTTAATGTCTCCACGCGAACAGGTAAATACGGTTGTAAGAAATTAAACACACTTGTTTTGTTTAAAGTCCAACAGTTATTAAATGTGTGTGTTTTATTGTGATCCGTATATCGGCAAAATTATTTTTTTGTAGTAACCATTTTGAAAGGGAACTTTAGTTAGATTTTAATATTAAAAAATAAAGTGATGCGATTATTTTTGTCCGCACGTAAGATTGTTCTCCAGTAAGCACTGTACGGGTTACGATGAACTTCTAAAGTAATAATAGTATATAACCTTGAGAAATATATAGAGTAATACTCTTTATTTATATCATTATAGTTCTTTCTATATTCTCCGCGCGAATCTGATAATAAAAATTTAAACCGCTTTCTCGCATTTAAATATTCACAATAAAAAGAACAGTGCAAAATAATACAGGAACAGATTTTATAAAAAAAAACTAGCTCAACAAAACCACATGAACATCGACGTGTAACAATGCTGTGGTCTAAACGCGAAAAGCATCTCTCCTAGCTATTTTCATAATCATGGTTTGTTTAGGAGTCGTCACGCAAGGGACGTCGTAGCAGCTACCCCATTAACTGGAATGTTGCTACATTAACTATTAGTTTTATATTTGTCCGTCAATAACGATAAATCGGTAGAAACATTAGTAGGCTTGTCTATTGGTGGTAGTAGACTGATTGGATGACGTGAATGTAGAATCGCGTAGATGCGTACGCGCCGTACGAACTTTGCTTTAGTCCTTTGTCGGAGAAAAAAAAACGGACTCCGATCATATAACAGGTTTGAAGTGCGGGTACACTATGAAAACCGTCTACCTGTATTCGTGTTCAGGAAAATATCCTGACGAGTGATAATTTCTTCATGGTATAATCATCGAACGTTAAAATCTCGTAGGAAAGTAGACGATAATTTATCGACTTTAAATTTGTCGTAGGAAATATCTGAAAATATGTGTTTGACAACTCTAATTATATTCTGTTTTCTTTAAGAAATTGTCAATTTAAATACTATCTCGAAGCAGACAAAATATGAAAATTAAACCAATTTAAAATGAACAAGTAAATACTTTATGTTTTACCGTTAATTTAATAATTTATGTTGCAACGTGTCATAACCAATTCCTAAGATAATTAATCACTGTATTTTCTTCAAATCATAGAAGTTTCAACATAAATATTATTTCAATATTACTGGGAGAAAGCAGAGAATCTGACATTTTTAGTTTGCATCATGAGAGAATTCAAAATACATCTGAATAACATTTACCCGAATTTGATGATTTGTAAAATACACTTACATGTAGAACTTATCACGGAAATAATATGCGAATCGGCAATTTTTTGCTCTCATTAAGATTTAATTTTTCCAAAACAACTTATTTACGATCAATATTACAAACAGAAGCATTTTTTGAAAATCATGTCGTTCTGGTTTATTATTCAATACTTTTGTCTCTGTCCATTAAATTTGGATTTCAAAAAATCTAATTTATATACTAGCCTCGGCTCCCGTCTCTGCCTGGGCAGAGTTATGTCCGCTTAGGTAAAGACGCAAGCGGAAACTAGTTCTTTTTTGCTACAATCTAGAATCTTTTTTTCATATTTTTCGCTAGTGATCTCGACCTCACCCCTTTGCTCTATTTCAATTCCGGTTTTCTTGTGTTCCTGTCCCAGTTTCGCTCTTAATTTCAATTTCGATCCCGCTCTGAACTCCTTTTCGGTTCGTTTCTGATGTGAACTTCGAACTTCATTCGAAGAGCGCGCACTCTCCGACGACGGTGCGCGCTAGTGTTTAAGTCCTGCGCTAAACTTGAAAATTAAATATAATTTGATTGATTTGATTTGATTTTTTTTTGACATTCTACTACTTTTTATTCACGTAATCCAGTCGTTTTTCTTTTTGAAAAATCTTTAATATACACTCACGAGTATATTACTATTTTATTATATGTACAAATTATCTGCAACAACATAAAAAAAATATTGTTAATATTATTGTTTGTGTAAGCATTTTCCTTCATCGATTCTGCTGCCTAGGGAACGCAATAAACTATATTGATTTACCGGACGTTGTCCGCGCTAATTTCAATCCGATTTATTTACTGGACAGCGCAATGAAGCTAGGTAGCTCTGGATATTGTCAAGAGCTAAGAGCGGTTCACGCTGAAAAGACCTAGCGAAATGCGCTTTTAATAGTACTAAACTATTTTGGCATATACGTCATTCACTACATACAAAAAATCAGTGTGATTTGTGTACATAAACATAATAGTATTACACTGTTAATTAATAGTATTAAATTTAATAGCAATTAACTATTTTGACATATACGTCATTAACTTCTATATGCTTACATACTGAAATCAGTATGATTTGTGCAAGTCTCATATTTCTTTTATAATTTATCTGACACTATATTTGCGTGTGCATCACATTAACTCTATATTGATATATATCTCGACTTTTTCGTTTATTTAAATTACGTACGTGTTTCATACTCAAACTACAATTCGAAAACGGAGTTTTTCCATTTACTGAGTCCATAGTAATTTAATGCTATAAATTATTAGTAAAACATGATCGACTACAATTCTGTATTATTAAAAAAAGATAAAAAACGCAATTTAAACTAAACCATCTGAATTTATTTTAGAAATGGTCGTGTTATAAATATAGCGAAATCAGACAGCTGTTTTCACATTTCTAAATAAAAGCAGATACACATAACTTTAAGTTTTCGTATAATTGAAGTATGCGTATTTTCTTATGAATTATTATAAAATAATTTAATTTCCTATAAAATCTGAAGTATCGAAATATATCATATTTTAACTGTGATTAGAATATTAAACGAAACGTCCAAATTGCTTTATTTTGTGATTTAATTCTAAAACATTTATTTCTATTATTTGTACACCCTTTAAATAAAGACGTTCCTTTACAAAAATCGCTGCATATGACGCTTAGCTCATCATTGTGTTAGCGCTGAATCTGAGGTTATCGCTACCAGTATTCTCGGACCGAGAACCAGCTATACTTAGTGTTGTAGCCTAGCCTTGGAAATACATTTGTATTAGAAATGACGAATTCAAAAATCTCGTAAACCGATCCGAGCCATATCACTTAGTGAATATATTTAAATGTATCGGTGTTAAAGATTAGAAAATATTCTAAATTAATATTTTTCTAAAATGTGTTCATCGTTTATGAAAATTAATTTCATTGAGACCAAAAAAATATAATTTTTTTAAAGGGTCTAGATTTTTTTGAGTAGAGTTATTGTTAATCCCATTCGTAGGTTATAATTTTTTCAAGCTTCTTCATTTAATAGCTGCACTGATTGTCTGGTACTCCTGTGTGGTGCTAATACCGAAGATTTTCCCGATTGCGAAACTCAAATTGTTTTAATTTAACCATATAATAATTTTGTATGTTTTTATGTGATCATATGCATTAATGTTACGCAAGCTTGTTACTTTGTGGATCTTTAGAGTCGAAAGTTGCTGTCAGATTTCAATGATTCTAGTATCTATACGTTGTTATTGACGTTTTAAATCTCATTAAAGTTCTAAGAGTAACTAAACTCCGAGTTGGCAGCTACTAGACGCCATTTGCCTATTAGCATCTAGCGACCTCGGGTGGTAAAAAAGTGAAAAATAACTACTACGCGATCTCTCGACTTGGGATATTAAATTCAGGAGTCGCTTCCTACAATCTATATTGTTTATGTGCATATGGAAAATGCCGAATATAAAATCTATACGTGGAATGCGCATTTACGAACCGCCCAGGCCGTTCATGAAACGGTAAAGTCATGTAAACGGCCCGGTAAATGGTCACTGGTAGGTTAAAGGTTGGTCGGTGTTGTATACTCACTTCCTTATCGATCGGATATTTCTCGGCTATTCGTAAAGTGTCACCGTTTCATAAACGGCCTGGGCGGTTTGTAAACGTGAAAACTTTACAGTCGATGTATGACGTTTATGTCGAAATTATCGCAACTAGAGGTCGTAAGGTAGTTAGTTATGTTGACACAGAACAAGGGAGTGTAAGCGTGTCGATCGTTAAGTATAACGTGTTGGATGGTTGTTGTATTTCGTCTAATGAGTGACAGTCCCTATATCGTCCTCTCGATCGCTCTATTCCTTCCTATATCTGACATTTTCTCCTATATCAGCCCACTCTCCCATTCATCAGATATTCTATTCCTTCCTAAAAGCCGTGTAACGTCCTTTGGAGTTGCGAATGTCCATGGACGCCGGTGATGACCTTACTCTGTGACGACCATTTGCCCCTCAGAAATGCTAAATAAAATATAAATAATATTTAAATTCATTATGCTCAAATTTTATTACCTAATTCATGGCATGAATGATTTAAATAAATTACACCAAGCGCCTACATTAAATATTTGACCATTTCAATTCATGTTACTAAAGTAACAAATTAAATTTATAGTACTATAATAATATTTTGGTATTTCTATGTATTTATCAGGATTCTTTATTTAGTTCTCGACTATGGTTTAAAAATGCAAATCTTTTTTTTGTTAACAATCGAATACCAAAAAAGTTTGGAAAATGGTTGAATTGGAGAGTCAAACTCTCCTGTTGATTGCAAGTTTTCTATTTTATTGACTCTAAAAGTTTCTAAAAGATACCTACATACAAATACATTTCAAAACTCAAAGACAAAAAAGAGCAAATAAAATTCTTTCAAATGTCAAAAACCCAAATTCATTAATTTCAAACCCATTAATTGAATCGTTTAAAATTTACTCGAAAAAAATTTTGTTTTATATTACTCAATGATAACTCTCGATTAAATTGACGTGTAAAGATACTAAAAAAATTTAAATGACTAAAGCCGGTAGGATTTTTATAAAAGAACGATTTAATCTTTAAGAAATTAAAAAAAAATAAAAATAATTGAGTGTATGCAAAAAAATTCAAGAAAGTCAAATAAAACTTTTTAAATACTGTGAGCCCAAATTTCTTCAGTTGATTCGTTTGAAGGCTATACGAAAAAAACATTCTTTTTTTTTTTTCTTTGTCTAATAATATAATATAACTTAACGAGTTTGCATCGTTGTTTGAGTTATCCAATATTATATTTCGGTTGTCTAAACCGAGTCTAATATCGGTTAAATTAATCCTTTTGGTTAAATTATGAGCAATATATGTTAATTAAAGGAATTACTCAACTATATTTTTAGCCAACCTAAATTTTTTCACTGTCATCCATTCTTATTTTCTTTTATTAAAAAACAAAGTATTTTTCTTTCTGGGAAGTTAAGTATTTACTAAAAACCCGATTTACAAAAAAAAAGTAAACTAATTTTAATGACGTTGGTTCTTTCAACTCATTATTTAACAGCAGTTATTTAGTAGCGGTCGAATGGCATCAATTAAAGCTCTGATACATTTCTCAATCAGCATTATAGACCTCCTACTGTGTGGAACTAACTACTGTTGATTAAAATGTGATCAAGGCGTTTATGTTTCGTAGTTTAATGTGGTTTGTTTCTCGCTTTATTTATATAATAGTGCACCTTTTCCGCAGTCGGATTTTTTCCTCATTTTTTTATTTAATTATTATTACTTGTCTTTAAAACGGATACTGTTATTTAAACTTGTTTTTAAAGTGTCAAAAATACTACGTAATATTGTGATACATTTGTCTCAAAGTCGATAATATATTATCTTAAAGTTAATAAACTCTTGCAAATATATGAGAAGGTACAAACGAAGTTTCAATTGTTTAATTAATCAAAGCTTCAAATTCCAGAATCCCACAATAATTTTATTAACTGAACAGAGTTGCGAATGTAAACTGCCTACACGACGTAACTACATGCTTAATAAACTATCTCATTTGAATAACGGCCGTTACAAAATATGAGAGCTTTTCGTATCGAGTTTCCATTTACAGCAATATTTATGTAGACCGCTCCCGGCCACCGCCGTATTAATAATAACATATTTATCTGAAAGCTATAAAATGCGTTCGTGTGGCCGCTTCGATGTTGTTATTGTAAATAGAACGTATCGGTTGAAAAGCAGAAGTTGATAAATGGAAATTATATATCGATTTCATAATTGAATCGAGGAAGTTCTCCGATGCCTTTTAATTTAAATGTTACGTGTTAATTTAAACGGTGAGAAACATTTTTGATTTATAAGATAAACGGTATTAAATACGACCATTGCATTCTAGCATTTTAAGTTTCCACTGTAACAAATGATAGAATTAAATATAAAAAAAATTACTAAATTAATGTGCAATATGTACATTGTTGTTCGATTATTGTTTAGATATACAAAATGTATAATATATCCATTAGAATCTTGGTTTGTTAGATCAACAAAAAAAAGCTAGAAATCTCATTTCTTTGTTATATACCTAAAACATCTACAATGACCGACAAGTAATAATCCTCTATATCGACAAAATAATAATCTATAATAAACGCTCGATGTTTACAAGAACAATATAACAATGTACATATAAAATTGAAGAATTCCAAAAATTTGTGTCGTTTTCCATACACTTTTCTTAGGAAGAATTTCGTGTCCTCATCACATTCCTGGTTGCCTCTAGATCATCGACGAGCCTGCCGAACGTAGTTATTAAAATATGTCCTTTGTTTTACGAGAGATCGGTGACGAACAGCAGCGGGCCGCTGTTGATACATAATCACAGTGAGAAACCAGGTGTAACACTCCGCGTTCAATTAGAACTGGCAAATGGAAATTTATTGTGCCACGTTTCGTTGTGTATTCAAATTCAAATGAATATAGAAAACAATCGGGTGCAATACAGATAAGTTCAATCGACTGACCTAATGATGCGAAACGCGACCACAGGTCGATATTAAACCTGCTCAAGTTTTGCATAAGCGTTTTAATTGCCCCATTAACGCTGCTGATGGTAGATTTACGCATGTTGCTAATCGACAGGCCCCAGTTAATCATGTTAACGCTCACGAATGGCTTTCTAACGTTGGGATCAGTAAACATTATCGATGTAGGTACGAGAGAAAAGTTATTTATTGTCTTAAGGTCGTGCAGTCTGCGTGGATGTAAAATATTTTAATTGAAAAAAAAAAAGTAGTCGTTATATTTAAAAATTGCGAATTCACGTATTTTTTTTAATAGTAAGCACCTTACACATTCATTCCACTTTCGGTGAGACGATCGCATATAAATTCCAGTTTGTACAGTATAACGTACTGAACTATGCCGTTGTGAAGTTAGTCACGAAAGCGTCACAAAATAGGAACGCGAGGGAAAAGGAAGGGTTGAGCGGCGTTATATCTGTGTATTGCCTCATTCGTATGCAATTCAGAGCGGCAGAATCTCGTGCGTTTATACTGTACTACATAAAAATATTAATCTCGACAGTATTTAGACAATATTCGCACGTGTAATATTTTATTTATAATTAATCTTAAGTTTGTCAATTTATGCTTAAGTAACTTTTGATTGTGACTCCGCTCGCGGTAATTTAATATAAATGCAGGTAAATTCTTTCATCTTCTGTATTATTGATTTGACTTTTTTTAAATTCTTTCTATCTCCTTGGGGTTAATTTTTTTTTAATAATCTTTGTATTTTCACACGTTTCAAACTGTTTTAATATCAAATTTCATCGAAATCGATTCGGTAACTTCTGTGTGAAATATAAAACAGAGACAGGAACTCTCTAAAACTGAATAAGTGGAAAACCACTAATTAATAGTCAATAGCTACTATTTTAAGATGTCCAAAGTATACGACCAGCAATAAGTGGTTATCCACTCTTTCAATTAGTAGAAATGATTACAAATTAAAATTGTAAATTTTCTACTAATTAAAAAGTATAATTCTACTATTATAAAAGTGATTATTTTACTAATTGTCAAGTGACTACTAATTCAGAACTACTAATTCAGTAGTGAAGTTGGGCCATATTACTTTTTCAATTAGTGAAAAATTACTAATTGAAATTAACGCCTACAAACTTAGTAAATCTGTAGTAGATTCAACTAAAAATTACTAATTTTGATGTAGTTTCTACTATTACTACTTCAATTAGTAAAAATTCTACTAATTCAGTTTTAGAGAGAAGAGATATTTTCTCATTGATAACATTAATAAGGATACAGATGTCTAACAAACACATTACGCTTAATTTTTTTTTGTCAATCTAAAAAGCTGTTATTTACGATTTAATTAATTCTGCGTTTCAGATTCACACAAAACGTCCATAAATAAATACGATCTCCTTTTAATTTTAAATCGAATATAATATTTTTAATTACAATTAAAAAAAATCTGGATACATTCTCTGAGCTTTTTGTTACAAACAACAATTTAAAGTCTTATAAAGAGCTAAAGGCTCTGATAAGGTGCGTAATATCATCAAGTTAAAATTTTCAATCGATTCATAAAGATGCCTCCGTTGAGACTAAGCCACTAAAAGTTTTCGAAATTGTATTATTCCGAAATTGGAGTATTGAGAAAATGGTCACATTATTAGTGTTTCAGTTGATGTAATATACCATTCCCGCTTTTTATCGGCCAGGTGTCGATGATCGACGTCAGCATGCACCTATCGGCCGACGGTCGGACGACTGATCCTATAAAATTCCCATTCTTCCTTATTGAGCTATTCGCATATACATAAAATTCCAATAAATTCTAAAGCTTTCTTCTGCTTTAGTAGCAAGCTTCGTCTGTATGGCAACAAAAACCCCGGATCTTACAACGGGTTCGGAGAAGGCAAGTAAATATAATTATTTCATTTTTCTTTATGAAAGTTTTATCTAGTTAGTACTTTAATTCACTTGCTCTGCCATAACAAAGCTTTAACAAGGAATTCGTATTAAATTTGGTTAAGTATTCGTTTTTAATTTCTAAAAAGCAAATTATTTTATATTTGTTAAATAAAATGTCAATTTATTGTTATTCCAATAAATTGTCTTACAATCTTTTTTTTTTAATTTCTAATCTCGAGTAGCTAAACGACTTTACTTTCAAAATAAACTTGCATCATTTTTTAAACTAGAAAAGTTTTTCTCAATAAAACAATTAAGACATGCAAATATCGATGTAGTCTCTATACTGAATTCAATTCAAGTTTTGATCAAGTACCCTGAAAAGATCTAAATCCAAAGTATATTCTTACATATCCCTCCCATGAGTTAACAGTGCAGCCTTGTTATGCAATAAACGCGTTAACTTCTCTTACGCACTTCAATTAACTCTGCGCATGCGCTGACAGATTTATGGAGGCTGTCAGAGGGTCCCTCCGGAGATGCTTGTTACCTATTAGCGACTTCGAATTTCCCGTTCGTGCGCTTGCATAATTAATTAACCTTTAAGTGATCATGAAACTTTGGTCTTCCTGTGTGTATGATGTTTTACTTTCAAGTCATGGTATAGTACATTTTGATGTTCGAAACTCGTCCTCAAATAACTTAAACTTAGATAAGTCAATTAAAATGAATTTTATTTAATTATAAAGCCAATGCATATTAAGAAAATATTCAAGGTATACATTATATATGTTGTGAACACAATGAAATACCGTGAAATATCCAGTATTAACACGGGATTTTTTTATTTTTTTCTAGCTAGGTATTCTTTTTTATTTAATTTAGATACTTTTGGTGTGACGACAATTTACCTAAAATGCCATTGTTGAACGTAAGACTTCACAAAACGTAAAAAAAGATAAAAGGCTTTTATGCTTACTAAACCACCGATCGATAACCGTGAGACTTCTATATTTACGGCTTTTTGAGATATTTCTCTCTAGCAGCCACGGGATGAAATAAATGGGTCCAATTCTTAAAATTCCTTCTAATTCTTAATACAGAAATCACCCAGAATACCGCACAAACCATACGTTACATATTCGTGATAAACACGCAGGCAACGTCAAGCCAACCTTATTTTCCTGTCAGCATATTTCATCGTCTATTCATGCTGATGCTTCAAACCACGTAATTACACGGGTTACCCCAAAAATAAAAATTTGAAGTTGGGTCGTCCTTCTGAAGTTAATGTCGTCATCTCGTACATAATATGACATACCTACAGGTTTTTTTTGGTAGCATTTCAAACGAGCGTGCAAGCTAACAGGGATAGCAGGTGATCACCGCCACACATGGATGCTCGCTAACCCCAGAGGAGTCACTAGTGCGTTGTCGGCCTTTTAGGAAGGAACAGAATACTTGATCGGGGGCAGTGCGTAAGCTATCGAAAGTCGAACGAACGCGACAACAGAAGCTGCTACTTCGTCTATGTGCTGTCAGAATGTGATGTCTCACCGGTCAAGCTGGCTAATTTTAGGTACTGCAGTCAAGTTGGCCAGAGTATGGGTCTACCAATTTAAAAATCATTTTTTATTCGTTTTTTTCTTTCATTGTGTCCAGTTTTATTCTAGTATCCTGCGAATAATTATTATCAAAGGGAAAACATATATTTAATATTGGTAAATTTCATATTTTTTCCACCATTATAAATGAAGTTCCCGTCACTAAGAAAAAATGTATTTCCTTAATTTGTGGTGAATTCAATGCTTAATGCAAGGCTAAGTCGAAGTCGTGGAACGGAAGTCGTTTGGCCTTCCTGTGCATGGACAACGAAATATTATGTGAATTAAATATACATAAATTTATCATGATTTCTGACTTCCCCGCGTTTGACGGTGTTAATGGTACATTCAAATTAAATTTTGCTAAATTATCTGATGAATGTTTTCGTCATTTACTCTCTAAAACTGAATAAGTGGAAAACCACTAATTAATAGTCAATAGCTACTATTTTAAGATGTCCAAAGTATACGACCAGCAATAAGTGGTTATCCACTCTTTCAATTAGTAGAAATGATTACAAATTAAAATTGTAAATTTTCTACTAATTAAAAAGTATAATTCTACTATTATAAAAGTGATTATTTTACTAATTGTCAAGTGACTATTAATTCAGAACTACTAATTCAGTAGTGAAGTTGGGCCATATTACTTTTTCAATTAGTGAAAAATTACTAATTGAAAAGTAACACCTACAAACTTAGTAAATCTGTAGTAGATTCAACTAAAAATTACTAATTTTGATGTAGTTTCTACTATTACTACTTCAATTAGTAAAAATTCTACTAATTCAGTTTTAGAGAGTACGTAACCAAAATTGAAGAAAAATACGTTCATCATACAACTATTAATTAGATTTGTAAGAATTCAAGTTCATTCTAAATAATGATCGTGTCGTTTACTTTATCCAGTAGCACACTGCTGTAACCTGATAAGACCAAGAAGTTAAATCAAGTAATTGGTGTAAAACTACGCGCACATTATACAATAAGAATAAGATATTTTGTAAATTATATGTTTATTGCTCGAATTTATCCTTTCAAAATATTTAACCTATTTGTTCATGCGGGCGAACAACTTCATTGATACCTATAGCCATTCCTATGTTTGCACTCGGGGATTCTTCAAGAGAATAAGTTATAGCACGTGCAATGCTGCCCTATAAGAGTGTAACACTTTGAATATTCTTATATGAATTAACGAACTAATGAAAAAATATCTACTCTAATTCAATCGACTAACTATATTAGATAAACAGTCGAATTCATCTTACAAATATATGGCCGTACTAATTCTGATTGATTTCATCACATTCAGATGCGAGCAAGCGGGCATGTGAAACGGGCAAATGACGTCATCCAGTCACACTTATTTAAGCCCTTAATTACCCTATTCATTTCAAACTGAAGTATATGCGGCACAAATGTACCAGTCGTCCGAAATGCTGCCCTTAAATTGTAAAAAGTCATTAAAGATTGCTTAACTTCTTATAATATTAAATAATTTCTATAACAAATATATAAAAATAAAAACCGTTTTCTTGTTATAAAAGAAAAGCCAAAGATATTCAGTCTCCTCAAGGTTCTGATTAGAGCTCAATATTCACATACAGGTTACCTTAGACCTACCATGTAAACATTAAAGGTATTGAAATTGCATACCTTCCTTAAAGATAAAACTTTTCTTTGATATAAATTGTCTTAAATCTCCTATAATTATCAACAGTATCGACCTAATATCATTGTCTTAAGGGCATCATTTAGTGATAATAATTTACCTCATATAAAACGTGGCCGATTTCCGTCATATTGATGATTAGTATATATGCCGACTTTCATATCGAGATTTTCACTTTTTGTTCACTTTTCATTTATTAATAATAAAAAAAAAACCAAATATAACAGTCCACCTTCATTTCACCTGTCAGCGTTACATCGCAATTTTGTTGTATAATCGTTGCCTACTAGGCATTCATAATTACACCTACTTGAAACTCTTTAATGCCACAAGTTGAAAGTTACTATTAAAATATTCCCGGTTTTTGTACTACATTTAAATATAACATATTCTTGTATATACCTTCAGATACGTAAATACTCATGGTAGTTTGCAGCATGAACTGCGCAGACGTCGGATCCTGGTCAAGTCGCATCTCGATTCCAATCCCACCCTCGATTTATCCAAAATTTAAGTATGTTGGAAGATTCAGTAAAGTAAGCAGCTCGGCGATGAACCAAAAATTTTGCAACTAAGATGAATCTTAAATTTTTACGTCATTAATAAAAAGTTTCGAAATGCCTTCCGAGATTAAGGACATATAAATAATTGTATATTTTTTAACAACATGCAATTATTTGTTTAATGACTCGTGAAGCAATTCACTCATCCCGCGAGGGCAATCAAGTTGCCTTAGAAGGCACAGTATTTCTATGCAAGCGTCGTAGGCTATAGGATAACGAGTAACGCTTCTGTAAAATTCTAACACTAACGACTTACGGAAGCTTCATACGTCAACTATTAAAGCTTTCTTGCTAACATACCCTACGACGACAATTTGAATTAATCTAAACGGTTAATTGAAAGAAACAAATTAAAATTATATATATGTCAATATTATTTTTAATAGGTAAGTAAATTGTAAATGCTTAATAAAGGTAGTATAGCAAATGCAACGCAGCTTGAGGCTTACAATGCTCAAACAAGAACGTTTCCTAGAATGAATGCTCACGATCCATAGAAAATTGCCCCACGTGATGCGCAGTGCTAAAAGAAAGTAATTCAAATTGTCATTAAAAGTGGGTATGATAGTCTGATATAGCTTAGATCGATATACTTAGTGCTTCACATATAAAAATGTTGGGTGTATTTTTAAAGGTGTAGAATTTTACGTACATATTTTCGCAAAAACTTTAGGAAAACTAATTTACTTGACTGGTTGTGCAAGAAGGCAGTCCTGTGCCTGATGATGAACCTAAAAGGTGTTCAGGAGACACCTTGATGACTTAAAATGGCAATGCCGTGTTTACGTTCATTTGATTCATTTCTGTAAAGACTCTCGTCTTACTGATGACCGGATCCTAAAAGGAAAAAGTCACGGTTCTGTGAGGCAACGCCTTTAACTATTACTGGAACCGCCCTTAATATAAATTCAACCAAACCTAAGGCTATCTAATACATATTATTTATAATTAGGTAGAAACGGTATTCTATGTTGTATAATTATAACGCAAATTACTGTCACAAAAAAAAATTATTAAAAGTTTCTATTTTTATTACTACATTCTAACGTATTTATATAGACATAGTAACCCACCTCATTTAACATGATATGGATAAAAACTTGAGTGTATGCGTTAAGCCTTATAATAATCAACACACAGGTCATAGAGTCCACACAATGATAAAGAATCCAATATTTCAAAAATAACATTTGTTCTTATCAGAATAAACATCGTAATTAAGAAAAAAACAGTTTCAATGTACACCCACTCGGTGCGGCGGTTATATTAATGAGCATTCCACCATCTGTCGTAGAACATCATATCTTATAAATAATTGATTAACTCGTCCTCGTGTCTGACAGATCCATTTATCTAGCGGCAAAGACAAAAAAGCTCTATAAACATGGAGTTATTGTCCTTTGCATGTTAATAGAGATAAAAAAAATAAATACGGAAACTGAGCGAAAACCAAATCGGAACGGTACTCAACAGAGGTATTAATTTATACAGAAATGACAGCTACAAGCATGCGCCATTCGTTTCTAATAAGCGAGGAGCGCAGTTTTTTATTGACTTCTTTTTTATGAAATAAGATTACGCAGGTCGAAGATTCAATTAAATCGGATCATCACAAATCCTTTAGTGACATTATTCAAGTTCCTCAATACTCCATATTCTATGAAGTAGATAGAAATCCAGATTAAAATTCTCCGTATAAACAATTCATTAATACCTTTTACAAATTCTATTAACCTCGAGAAAGGCTATTGGAACGCCTATTTAAATACAATGTAACTCAATTACGTCTCTAATGAATGGCCAAATCTATCATTATCCGTATGTAATACGTCAAAATTACTCTGAATAGCATTTTAAAGATGGCGTTCACGACACCCATTATGGCGGTCACCGATTCGATTTCGCGACTCTCGGTATCGATTTAATCGAGTCGTTAACATAGTATCGATAAACGAAAACGAAAAAAAAAAGCTAACGCTCTCGCGGTTAACGCTCGCCGTCTGACATAACGTTACTTAATTTAACAAGATTGGCCGCTTTATTATAATTTTATTGCCATATAACGTGTCATTAAGACGCGTTGCCGACGCATGCGCGCGCTTTGTCTATTAATTTATACTCATTCATCGGTGGACCATTTATTACGTGTATAATAAAAGCGCAATTCCTTACAGCGTAATTGACTTGACGAGATTTTCGAAATGGAAAGTTATGCTCTATTGTTGATTGATGCTGCGATGAAAGAGCGGTAGCTCGATAAAGTAATCGATTCGATTCCGTTTCGAGATCGATAGTATCTTGATTTGCCTCTAGGCTACAACGCATATTTTTTAAAAGAACATATAAGTAAATTAAAATAAAAAAATATCAAAAAATCCTTAGAAAAGAGCCATTTTTAGGCATAATCCTGCAAGTGTTTATTGTGAATTTTTTTGAAGAAGCACAACATTGAATATTTCGTTTTTTTTATATATGCATTTATAAAAAAGCTATACTCTTTTCTATGTATAACTTGATGTTAGTTCTCTTATTACTTCGCCATTCTTACTTCCAGTTCAATCTATTCCGCCTTAGTCGTGTACAGCCTTTTGCAATATCTATTTTCATTATGCCTTTGCACGCATCATTATTCTCCCTTTGCACTCGATGAGCCTGCGACTTCCCTTATGCTACTGTACTAGTCACTACTATATACGCAACCCTTCGTATTACATCTTCAATCACGGTTTAATACAACAAAGTCTACTAAAGATTGATATCTATAAGAAATGACTAAACTGCATTAAGAAAGATATTATATATTTTTCTTCAAGCGTAATAGCAATAACAATTTGATTGACAGATTGAAAACATAGGTAGAATCAAGTTGATTTTTTATAATTGCCAGTGCTCACTTCTTCTATCAAGCGTACCGTACATACCCCTATATCATTATACCGTAATTGAAAAATTGCATATGTATATTAAACGATGATGCAGTTCTTTTTTTAAGTAACAAAAAATAAACAAATGTATTTGAAACTATTTATATATAAAAAATATTCAAACCGGAAATAACTTAAACTGTTCAAGATCTTCGACGACATATGAACATCGGAGTTATATCTCTGTAAAGCATATCGAAAAAGAGAAAAGGACGTATCTCGTAACAGAAGAAATATTATGCCTCCAATTACATACTTTCGCTTCATAAGTGCGTTATCAATGCCTTGCTGCTGCGGCGTGTGGCCGCTCGGGCGTGCCGACTTCAAAAGTCATGTATCGAACATTGTTAGCGTAAATTGAATTGTAATGGATGGCGAACTCTCTCGCGGTACACGGAGGTTAAAAATGTTGTATAAAAATTTTCACACGGAATTTAAGCCGATTATACGGTTATAATGTTGAAATTGTTAGGTTTTTTTTTTTTGTTATGCAATATGTCTTGAATTGTGATAGAAAGTGAGCGAAAGGTTTTGACTACGAAGTAATGGATGGTCTTATTATGTTTAAGGATTTCTTTGATCATCATCAGTTTATTATTAAAATGATTCAATGATATATTGCGGATTATTCGCTAAAATTTAAAAGCTTGTACAATACATACTTCTGTTAGTTATTAAGATAAGAAAGCAATGTTCGATTTTCGTATATTTATTTCAATATCTTTTTATCTGTCCATTTTAAATATATGAACAAATATATTTTTATTTCTTCCAATAGATCCGTTCAATCAATGTCACACGATGCATTCAATCATATAAATTCTCTGATCGATTTCAAAATTACTCCTCTAAATAAAGATTCATTTATTTACGCTGTATGTTTCATGATCAGGCCGCCTAACCCTGTGTTAAACGCACTAAGCTGCATGTACCTACGGCCCGTACGTTCGGTGCAAGTAGGTCGTGACGGACGGACGGACATGCCAGCAATCCTCCAAGGGTTCCGTTTTCTTATCGGGCATAACGGAACCCCAAAAACGAATTCCAAAGTACCGACCGACCGTAAGTAATCGAAGTGGCAGCCAGTAGAAATATCAATGTCATTCGGTACACCAACGCGCACCAATTAAACCCGCTGTCGCAAACAAGTGACTAAATTGCGGGGTGATCCGATTCGCTATTCTGTCAGTTTGTCTGTCATCGCGTTGTCTATTATTAGGTGATAGATTTGATGTGACATATTTTGTTGTATTATAAAAAAATATTGTAGGAAAACAGTCTTGTGAATTTGTATGTATTGTAAATAGTTTTGTATTCTAATATGACATAAAATGAATCAATAGTCATATCTAGGTGATGTCAGAAAAATACTTTTAACCTTTTTATTAAAGTAATAACATTAACGATAAAAAATAACATCAACCAGTTCAAATATCTAGTTTGTTTACAAATTTATTATTACGTTCTTCCATTTTATTCTTTATTCATAAACCAATTATCGGTGATAAGCAGTCAGGAATAAAATAATTATTTCTTCCTTTCGACAAGCGCGTATCGCAGCCTAAAAGCATCAGATTTAATTTGATGTATAACAATGCGCGACCCTGGGCGGATGCAAATAAGGGCATCACCCGGTTGACTCCATTAAGCTTTGCATATAAAAAGAATGCTTTGCAATTTCTTTTAATCATTTTGATATGGTGCACGAAATGAATTCGTGTTTATCATTGATTTATTTAGTAATTACTGGACATTAATATTTAAAGTGTTCCGTGTTACCCGATAAATCGTCCAAAATTCATTTTGAATAATTATTACGAGGAATTAAAAAGAAAGACAGAAATTTTATAGAAATGTTATATTTCCGAATGTTTTTGATGGTGTTAGAAAATAATTTTGACTATCCGACAAACGGGAGAGGAAAAATACAAAGCTTTTCATTTATGAATAGAAAAAGAAATATAATATATGTTGCATACATAAAGTAATAATTAACGTGTTGCTACTAAAATAAATATGGTTTGAACTAAGATGTGGTAACTGGAGTAGAAAAGATATGTCGCGGTGGTTTGGCCATACGGATAGAATTAAATGAAAGTAGACTGACAATACAAATTAACACAGCGATATTGGATGGAAAGGTCGGCAAGGACCGCCCTAGAAAATGTCAAGTCGACCATATTGGTGGCATATTAAAAAGGGCCAAATTTTAAACATTCGAAGCCGACGATGTTGCATACAACCATCGATGGATGTCAGTGAAGCAAGAGAGATACGCAAAGATCGTACCATGTGGAAATCTGTGGTCTCTATCTTCTCTTCCGGGCAATAGGCGTGAATAATAATAATATTAAACAATAATTATATTTTCTACAATGCGTATGTCATTATGTACTTACGCGACAAGTGGCGTATGGTATAAATTAGGTTGAAGGAAAATCGCGAATTCGAAATCTAATCGAAGGTGAGTGCGACATTCAAGATAAACTTTATCACACGTATTACTATAAAAATGTAGATATACAAATAACATAACCAATGCACACTTACACGCATAAATGTTTATCTCCTTTTACTTATTCACGGCAACGCAACAACGGCATCGGATTTTTGCCATAACCTAACAGAATTACAACTTCCCACAAACTGATCGCGGATCGAGGGATTAGAATTCGCGTGATGCCCACCACGATGCGTGATGGAGACTCGTCAACGACCGCCGTCGCCAATGCAGGACACCCGCGGCAGGCGTCTTCACGAGCTTTGCGGGTCGTGGTCACAGGTGGCTTATATGATGGAAAAGTCATGCTTTACATGAGGAAAAACCGGCCCAGGAGTAGAACGAGTGAAGCGGTTGCTCTAGGCGCTATGTAACTAAAGACGCTGAAATACCAAAGTCAAAAACAATTTACAGCATAATAATAAATTTTGATGCTGCTTTCAGAAAGACATGGAGCAGTGTTACAATACTTAAAGTTGCTTAATTTAATTTAAGCTTAATATGTGTCGATGTTTGCAATAAAAACTTATTTTGAAGAATTAGCAATTATTATTTACTTACCGTGAAAGCGAATTAAAATTTCTGGAAAATTAGAGCACCGACTTGAGGGCGCTGAAATACAATCTCGCTCCACCCCGATCAGAATTAGGGCCGGCGCCGTGAAAGGTCATCGGCTTAATCCTCAGCGGTCAAAGATGGGGCCGTGTTCAAAAATGGTCACGTTCCG
Source organism: Eumeta japonica (assembly GCA_005406025.1). Taxonomy (NCBI): domain Eukaryota; kingdom Metazoa; phylum Arthropoda; class Insecta; order Lepidoptera; family Psychidae; genus Eumeta; species Eumeta japonica. The sequence continues at coordinate 54,866 of BGZK01002126.1, forward strand.
AACCGAAAGAAACGCATCGCTCGCTCGGCCCCGGCGTCCAACATGACGTCATACATTGAAGATATTATTTACCGTTATTTTCCGGAAAAGTAGAATATATATATATTTGAAGTTCATGGAGGTCGAACTCAGCTCCTGAAATTTGTTTGAATTGAGCTAATCAATCGGGCCATATTATTCTTGTGACTTATTTTATAGTAATTTAAATAAATAGGATTTGCTTTTAGGATTTCTCATAAATTATGTCGTATTTTTCACTTAACTTAATTTTTTTCATGATTTCCCTCCTCATAATTTCAGAGAAAAGGGAAAGAACTTTCGAATTTCAAATACCCACGTATTTTCTTTAAAATGTTTGATAGGTTCTTTCATTCGATAGGTCACACTATAAAAGTTTTTTAGTTCCTTAATTTTCCCCCAAAATTAACCCCTACAAGCAGAATTCTTTTGTTAAAGTTTCGTGGTTTATTAAAGTACGTGATAGATTCACCTTACTTTTACATGTATCAAATTTAAATTTTCATTCTGTCTACTTCACTAGTTTCAAAAAGGCTGTGTCAGACAGACAGACGTAATATATAGTAGTGATCGTATAAGGTTTCCGTTTTCATGGAATATACGGAACTCTAAAAATAACTCCACTGCAATACTCAAGCAAATAAAAAATATAAAAAAATAAACGAGCAATCTTACGGGTCGCCTTGTCCGCATAATAATTGATATGAGTAACTGATAGAACTTGTTCTAAATAAAACACGATAAAAGCTTAACCCTCTTTTAATAATCCCTCTCAAACTGGATACTCTTATTGCATGCAGATGTTCTTAATAAGTTGTGCCATAATATCAAAGACTTGACAAAATGGGCAAGGCGTGTGTCCATTATTTGTCAATCAGCTTGAAGGGCCGTATTCTTGAAACATGCGATAATTGTTTATTAAATACTTGATTTTTTTCTAGACTTCATTGCGTATGTGAAAAAAAAGAACCCCGACTTAAAACTAAATAAAAAAATGGAGAATGTGGTGGAGTCCTTAGCTTGGGCATACAGCTCGACATTTCAAAAAAAAAGATCCAATTCTTGAGTAAGCAAACCTCTAGAAATTTTCGACAATATTACATAAAAATCTAAATGAGAATCTTTTCACGTAAATTAGTTCTAATAACGCCTTTTTAAAGGTGATTTCACAAAGACACATTGAAATAATATCTAAGTGAGCGTTTTTCCTTCTAATTTTTATAGATTTTTACATTAAACGGGCTTCTAAGGAAACCGTAGTAGATCGACAGACAGACATCTACGCGATCTCATATAAGTCTTGTTATTTTCGACCTAAGTTGTCAAAACCGTATTAATACATTTTTTATATGTAGGTGACCGAAGTCTGTTTTGACATGGATTCGTAAACAAATTCTAAGAAAATAAAACCGTTGCTAATCTTCGAACAGGCAAAACAATCTTACATCCGATCATACGTAGTTCTTGGAACTATGCTTGGGTTAAAGTAATACGTAGGTACAATATTACATGAGTTAATAAATTATATAAATAGATAATTAACACCTTTCCTAGTTATAGTCGTCGGTGCTTTGTTTAGCTTATCTGATGTATTTTAATGTGTTAAAAAAATTAGATATGTAAATTGCGAGACTTAATTCCAATATCTCAATTTTCCACCTCGGATCTGGTTTCAGCTTTAGCGTCCATAAATTCGTTTTTTCTTTAATTTATAAAAATTTACATGAAAGCTTAAAGATACTATATTTTGTATGACGACAAGAAAATTACTGTTATTATCTGTACATTCTTCGTGTTCAATTTACATTTAATGAGTTTTATAACATTAAATATCATTATATAACTTTTTCTGTCTTCAATTCTTTTTTCGATACTCAAAACGGATTGAATTCGAATCTTGCAATTACAGAATAGATAATTAATTAAAAATATATTTTTTTTAATATGTATATTCTTTTTTGAATACCGCGACATATGAATATTAAATTTGGTCAATATTACATAGAAACGTTTTTCAAAAAATGGTTTTGTTAATTTTTTCATATTTTATTGTTTAAAATATTATGATGAATTAGTAATGACAAAATTTATGCAATAAAATTTGTTCATTATATCAAAGTGAATGTTTTAATCAGAGAATCTTACACATCTATATATTAACTTAATTTTATTTATTTCACATAAATACATATTTACTGTTAAATATAAGTTTATGAAATAAATATGTATCGTCAATATTAACGTGTGATTTTAATTTTATTTCAGGTCAACGACAATGGATTGTGCAAGACACTATTGTGTTGCCATTATACTGTTGTCTCTGGTTTTACACGGGCATAGTGCACCGGGCATTCGTCGCACAAGAAGTGCTTTTGAAACTGAAGCCGAGGGGAAGACGACAAAAGAAGAAACCACCTCCACTTCAACATCTACGAACCGCGAAAACAAAGCTCTTAATTTCTTCGGATATTTTCCCTCTTATTTATCTTCCGGATTGGACTACACTGAAGACGATGACGACGATGTCAATTTTTCGGTGAACGATGAGGGTATCGATGACGATGATCTATCACGCACCATTCCTTCTCGCCGTCGGCAACAAAATAAGAAGAAAAACGGCAATGGAAACTATCCCAATGACAATATTAATTCTCTCCAGTACGATAATTCGCCCATCTTCTACATTCGATTACCCCCAACTCCATACATGTTCGTACCCGGTCTAGGATACGTATCCCAACCCCCGAGCTTGAGCCCACCTATGGCCCCAGTACCACCTCAAGTTGCTGATCCATTTATCAATCTACCTCTAGACTTTGTTTCTAATGGGAAACCTACGGGGGTCTATCAATGGAGTGGAAACCCTGGATACTCGCCTCAAGTCCCACAAGTTCCTCAGGTACCACAAATGCCTCAAGTTCCACAGATTCCACCCGTCGATCCTTTCGGCTACGGCCCGGTGATGCCCTCGATACAGAGGCCCTACAGTCCCCCTTCCTATTCTAAGCCTAAACCGAAACCTGCCCCATCGAACTCCAAGGTCACAAACCTTAAAGGTCCCTTCGTTTTCAACGGGAAACCAGGGGAAAACGTATTCGTTTTAAGGGATACATATAATTCGATATACTCTGATGCGTTACAAAACTTCTACCCTTAAAATTTTTGGTCAGTTAATGAATATAGGGCTCTATTCTATATTCGAAAATATATTGAATTTTAATCGAATTCTCATTTTGTAAAACAATTATGTTTATTACCGGTAATTATTTACGTATGCCGAACGCGATATATTATCGAATTTACTTAGAATAGAACCCCTGTTTTGACTCGTATCGAGTCAATGTAATGGTACGTCGTCAACCAATACACAAGCACACAAAGACAAAAATGTTTTCATAAATAATATAACTAAGTGTAGTTTAGATAGCTAAAAATAATACTCAAATATGATTATTAATAGGGCCAATTACGTGCAAGAACACTGTAGATATACTATATGAGATATGAAACAATATGATATTAGGCATGGTCTAGTTGGCAATAAAAATGGTGTGCTCAAGAACGAGCAGTCACATTTTAGTCATTAAAATGAGTAACTCCTGTGAGACTGGCGATTGCTTGCCGCAATGCTACTGATTCTTGGATATTAATACGAGGTTTTCGCTACTAAATTACGTGACCCGGCGTTCTAAAGGTACGTTCACAAAATTGACGATTTCAAAAACAAATTCTTTTCATTTTTACAAGTTATTACATATTTTACAATATAACACAAAACTTTAATATCATAGAATATTTTTGACAAGTATTTTTTTGCTCTAATCTCAATTGAAACGAAGAATAACTTTGTTTAAATTACTAGCAGACAAACATAATTAGAGGTACTACTTTTATTTTGTGTACATTGTTATTTTATAAAATGCGAGATGTATAAAAAATAAAATTTGTGAACGTACCTTTATGCATAAAAGAGTGTCGGCGTTTACGCCTCCGGGTGATACGCGTCAGTGGACCTTATATATTTTTAATGATGTACTGCTGTGTGGTTAAGGTGAACATTTGTAGACATTATGACCACAAACAGTAAATTGAAGACTTATGTTTTTTTTCGTTAGACGATTGCAGTAACTATGTTTTACGTACTTCCATTTTTAGATGTATAAGCTTGCATTTTAATAAAGTCATCTAGTTGTAATTGGTTTTAGAATTGTATTGTAAAATATTTATTTACCTATTTATTGTATAATTTGATTATGATTAATATTAAGTACTTCGTATATTTATTATTATTAGAGACTAAGCGCTACGTTAAAGTCTGATAAAGGTTCCGTCCAGTAACGAGATTAATATGATAGTGTTGTATGCATTATTTATTATTTGAATTTACAATAAATTAAATATTATAATAAACAATTTTTTGCCTTGTAATTAACATACAATGTCGACATTTTTCATTGACTAACAGCAAAAAGTACTTTTCAGTACTTACAACTAAATAGAAAAGAAACACTCGATTAATATTTTAGAAAATATTATGAAAGTCAATAATGTAACAAAATTACAATATTATTCAACTGCCTAAATTTAATATATAAAATGTCTAAACACATTAAAAACAGTTGTATATTTATAGTTCAAATATTTTTATATAAATGAGATTTTAACTGTATTTAAACAAGTATTAAATAAAATTGTCCTTTTTCTTTTATATTTTTATTTTATTTCTCTTAAACCCTTTTTCCCTTTAATAAACTATAATTTTTTACTGCTAAGTAGTTAATTGTTTATTAATATTCAGATGTAGGTTATTATATATTTTAATATTTCATTTGAGAAAGTAATATATTAAAAATATTGACGTGGTGTTTCAGAATAAAATGACTGACTGTAACTAGAACCATCATTTTACAGCAAAAATATTAGAACCAAATGAAACTTTATGTACACAATCAGTTTAGATGACGAGCGACACCTCATTAATACACACATTAATTAACCTGATGATGCAGCTACGATTGACTGTTAATTAGAAAACTCTTCAACAGTTAATAACAAATATTTGAATCTTTGTAAAAATCCCTTATTTTTATGATTCCGAGCCAAAATGGCGAAAACGGAACCCTTATAGTTTCGACATATCCATCCAAGTGTATGTCACAGGCATTATTATTGAAAAAACTGCAAGATGTATGTTGATGAAATTTGTTATAGATGTTTTGTAGAAGCCGCTACTTAGTTGGTAGTTAAATGATAGGAATAAATATTTCTAGGGGGGGAACTCCGTACATGTAACAGAAGCTGAAAAAAAATTTTTCAGCCAACATCAATGTGTAGCACATATTTTGATAGTTATTCAAAAATACTTTAATGTTTCTAAGTAATTTTTCTGATCACGTAAATTATTTCGAAAATAATTGCTCCCGAATTAACAAAAATTGTGTCCCCCCCCTTTATTTTCTAAACAATATGTTAAACAAATATCAAAAAAAAGTAAGAAAAGGTAACGCTTACTAAATACTTACAATGAAAATTGTTTTGAAAAGGATTGAATATACTGTTTTTGAGTTATTGCCGAAAAACTACGCTTCACAACAAAAGGACGTAAGTACCATAAAGATACGTTCTTTTGCTAATGCTCTTTAATTTACACTAGTTTAATAGTAATAGTCAACATACCTACTTGTTTTTCTAGTTATAGGCGACTAAAGTGCTTATAACTATTCTGTGAGGAAAACATGGAAAAAGTGTAACAACGCACTTTTTTCATCCGTAGTGCATTTCTTTGTAATAATGGCTTCGGAACTCTACAATGACCATTGTCCGACATGCCCTTGGCCAGTTTTTATATATTATTATCAAGATAACTTCCTATTACCGTGAAATACCATGATATTGTTATAATACTTTGAATATTAAAGCGAGTTTCTAGGTGAAGAGGTTTTTGTTTTTTTAAAATTTTTTTTCACTGAAGGTTTCTCATGCGATTGGCCCGTTGCGCCTCTGCTGATTTACCTGTCTTTGCAAACAGCTCAGCTATTAGCCTACCGCATTAACTGGCATCTCAAAAAGGTGTTGGATCGCCCAAGTAAGCACAATACTTTGACAATGTAACTTTTCAAACTGACGTATTGAAGTATTTAGGACCAAATAAAAACTTAATGCCAAATAAAAATTTAGGACGTAATAAAAATTTGAGACCAATTTAAAATTTAGGACCAATAAAAATTCTTCGAGCTTAAAAAAATTGTATTTAATGCCACAAACGGGATCAAAATCGATTAATTCATTTGAAAGATACAGTTATTGAAAATTTTCAAAATTGAAAATGGAAAAAAGATATAACACGAAAATTTGGACTCGAATCGAATTCTAATGTCATTCTTCTCGTCTAGTATACAGCTATTTATAAACATGTAGGTTTTTTTGAGTTTGAAGAGTTCAAAAACACTCGAAGCTCAAAAATAATAAGAAGAGTTAGAAATAGCTTCCACGTTCTATCATTTTTGAGTCTTTTCTTATTTTGTACATAACAATGGTATTGTACCGAAAGAAAGTAATAACATTATTGATTTATATATATTTCTATTATTAAATATGGATTGCAGGTATTTAAAAATAAAATAATTTAAACAATTTAAAAAAACCGACTGCATAAAGTTGAACTAAAAAATAGAAAATTCGTCCAATCGAATATGACAATTATTTGCATGCTGAAGCATCAGATTAATGTTTTCTTATTTATTACGAGTTGAAGACAAGTGGTATGAAATTAAATGTAAGGAAAACTAAGATCCTGGTGCTAGAAAGAAACAAATACAATACATATAAAGAAGCTGAGAGAGTAGAACAAGTGAAGGAGTTTATACATATACTTAATTTCTGTTTGAAAATGTAGTAGTCTGTTTGAAAATGACGGTCAACATGATAGAGAAAATGATGGTAGATGAGAAAATTGAAAGGAGAGTAAAAGGTTCCTTGTTTGCTATAATGAATGGTAATGTGGTCCTGATCCTGCGTTTATATACGGTGGTGAAAATTGGTTATGGCAGAAAAAAAATTAAAGTAGAATCAATGCAGTGGCGATGTGATCTCTGCGTAATATGTGTGGATATCTTTGAAAGACGGATGTAGTGATGTCAGAGAATGGTGTAATTTGAAAGAAGGCGTAGTAAGTATAGAGTGGAAAAAGGTTGGCCAGATGGTCAATGAATTGAATGGATTTCCTGATGGAAAGAATGATTGAAAGTATACTGACAAAAAAAAATCTATAGAATGTGCGTGATGAAAACGTCGGAAAATTTGCCCTAGAAAATCCTCTGCAAATCATATTGATGTCAAATTAAAAATGGGTCAAATTTTAAGCACCCAAAATCCATGAGCTCGCATGAAAAGACATTTATGAAGCGAGAGAGATGCGAAAATTGTACCGTATGGAAATCTATAGTCTCTACTGACTTTTCTGAGAAATAGACTTAAATTTATTTTATTATTATTGTATTTGCTGCGACTCTTGCCGTATACATGTATGCTTCCGATTGCGAACATTTAATTGGATGATTTTTTTTACATTCTGTTGTTTCAATTTCTTTAGTTTACTTTTAGGCAGTTGTGTTTTTCAAATTTTCCATTTACTACTTTTTGATTCAGTTTTAACAATAAACTAAGATTGCTTTCTCGTCATTAACGGTGTAAATGTCGTGGCTTAATATTTAATTATATTAATCAACTATAAATTCAACTTGTGTAATTCGTAAATAGAGGTTATTGCAGTAAAACGGCTTAGGAAACATAATTTTTGATTATGAAATATCTACTTACTGACAAGTATGGAATATTTTTTTTATTGCTACCGCCAGTTTGTAATATACAACGGCATTTTGATCATATAAAAATGAAATGTAGCCTATAGTCATAGCATGGTTTTGAAAAATTGATAGAAACTTCATTGATCAAAATCTATCCAGCAGTTAGTATGTATCGAAAATACAAAAAATATCATACATACACATATCCAAGACATATGATTGCAAAAACCTTTTCACCGCTTTATTATAAGTTTTGAAGTTTTAAGTGAGAATTGCTGCTAACCTAGCTTAAATTGTTATACATCCTAAATGGTAATTTAAAATGAAAAACGATTAAAGAATCCTGATGATGATTTTCAAATACTTATTCAATGATTCCCCATTTCATATAGTTCGTCGACTTCCATTTTTTTCCTTTTTCATAATAGGGCGTCTAGTTGTGCCATATCGAATTCTATTTACTGTCACGTCCTTAGTGACACACACACAAGATTGAGGCAAATCGATTGACGTAAAAATCAACAAAATCGGCCAATTTGTTTGGTCTCTGGAGCGCCACAAGGAAACAAACATACAACATGTATAAGTTAATAAAACATTACCCTCCTTTGCGGTAAAAACGCAACGGTAAAGTAATCGGGTAAAAACGCTTAACTACATTATAAAGTATATTATCGTTATAAGTATTTCTGAGAATCCAATCACATTCTGAATTATACGTAATATGGAAAAAAATTAAAGGTTCTATTAGAGAAATTGGTGAAATAATAAGTCCAAAAAAATCTATGATGTAATAAAGAAAAATTGCGTTACGTTGAAGCACAACCTTTCCAAAACAAAATTCAAATAAAAACATTTTGTTTTTTTAATTATGTTTCGTTGCCAACTTAGTAAAATATTGTTATTCATTGGTATGATTTCGATATCGTCAATCATACTTTTGTATGAATGTGACCACTCAGAGACTGATTATTTAGGCAATTATTAATATTAACATGCAAATATAGTTATGAATTGATAAGAATTTCTACTCGAGCTGATGCGCGAGACTTATGCCCGAGCGAGACCTAGGGCAAATGCCCAGCTCGCCACCCCCCTAAGAGCCACTGTTAGTATTTTTGGAATCTTTCTTTTATGTTAATCAGGGAGTAATACTGTGGATAGGATTGATCACGAAACGATTTCCCAGAGAAACACATTATGATTTTATATAAAAATATGTATAATATTATATGATGTGTTAAAATCCTTTATTGTTAGATGCTATAATTAGCTGAGAGGTTAGTTTAATTTCAAACAAAATTAACTATATTATCACATAAATGTGGCTACGTGGCTATTAATGTTCATCGCGATAGTAATGTGAAACTAGGAGCACTATAGATCTCTCATGTTGTATCTCTGGTTCTACCCAATCGATATAAATAAACTTATTAATATTAGTCCAAGAGCACGTTTCGTGCAGTCTTTGATGCAGCTTGAAACTAAATATAAGATTATTAATCGAATAAATTAGTAAAATTTTATATATGTGTACTAGCTGTTGCCCGGGACTTTGTTCGTGTGGTAGTTATGAAACATAACGTTTTAAAAAGAAACAAAGCTATCCTTCATTTCTTCTTTGTTGCTCATCACCCATAGCCAATATTAGATGTCATGTCATGGGATCTTTTTCAAGAAAATTATGAATATTTGGACACATTTTCTTTTTGTGACACTCGCGCTGTCAAAAAAATTTAACGGTAGGTCGGTACCAATTATCCAAATCTATTAAGTTAGGTACTTGAAATTGAAGAGAGGAAAGAATATGAATTTTCTGTGTGTGTAGCCCTAGGTAATGTAAGGTAGTAAAATATCTAGGTAATCATGATAAATTGTATCCTAAATTAAGCTGTAGATCACTACTAATATAATACAAAATGTTTTTTTTTTCCAAATCGGTCGTTAAGTTTTTGAGTGAAGCTTAAAAAACAAAAAGTCAAATATACAAACAGACAAAAATTTTAAAAGTAGCTGTTTCAGGACCTGTATTTTCTGTATAGCACAACATATCACTTACTTTTTTCCAAAATTATTTAATGTATAGATTTGCCTTCCTTACGATTTAATTATATGTATTGATTTCTGATAAAATATATACAATATGTATTATTAAATCTTTCAAAAAATTTTTTTAATAATATAAAATAAGGATAAATCGAATTATATATAATATAATGTTTACATATACTTTAAATTTATGCCCCGCAATTCTCGTAAGTACTGTCGCCGATCAACTATACAAGATCAGTTGATCGACAGCCAATGGGAGCGCAAAAAGTGAGCAAGGTATACCGGTAATTGTCGCTTTTAGTCATATTCATTACTACCTGCATTATATCTACCTCTTGCTCAAGCAACATTTATTTTTGACATTAATATTTTTTTAAATTTGCTTCCATGAAATTCAAAAAAACTAATGGTAACAAAATTGGAGGATACAGTTTGATATTTCAGCTAAGTTTTGTGAAGTGTCGCGCGCAGCAGAGGAGGAAGAGTTGATATTTTGAGGTCGTTCCAATGCGTCATAAAATTTATTCTTAGTATAAAGTTTGACTCAGAGAAGCTACTATCTTCGTTTGACTTCCAATCGTCAACTATTATCAAAATTTATAGATTACGTATATAAAATGATAGTGAGCAAAAATTGTAGAATATATATATATACATAGAGTTATAGTAAAAAATTGAAATGAATAATGCAATATTGGCCTATAATCGTCAAAAAACAAATCAAAATAGAAAGATCTTATACGGTTGGAAAGGGCTTCTTAAGTACAATTCAGGAATATTTATGAAACACTACATGACTGCCGGGGACATAAAAGAATGAAGGCGTCCGAGCAGATCAACGACAGTGTCAATACACCTGCGGCTGGGGCGAGCGAGGCTATGAAAGTGGATGATGTAATTGCTTCTATATCAGCCCTGAACTGTATTAACATCGATTATGTGTGAACACGATTATTACAGACACATTTAACAGCAGCTAGTGCACGTTTCAATACTACGTTCTTAACCACACGAAAGAAGGACTTATAAGTATTCAAAAATAATTATAAATATAATTCGCTAAAGTAAAATACACGGCCGTGTCCACGACATATCCAATCACGATTTATTTTTTGTTTGACAATTATTAAGCCCTAGAAAAGTAAAATTGTTAGGTTTTTTGTAAAAGTTTTTTAATATGATTAATAAATACGCTATTAAAATGTTAGCGTGTATCTAACACTTCAACGTCATCAAACTCTTGTATTTTTTTCTACATATGTACAACTTTGGGTTTTTTGCCTCAATGTTTCACACTTTCAATAGTTTAATTATTTTTTATTGGAATGAAATTTTATAACAAAGTTCTTAATTGCACGTTTGGCGGATGGGAGTTCACAAAAAAAAGTGTCTATCCGAAATTTTTGAAATAGAAAACGAAAGAGAGAGAGAGAGGGTAAATGTAGACTTGACACTGAGAAGCCACTATTCATCTAGACTCGCTTACTATCTTATAGCTTGTTTACAAATGCCTCTATGTATAGTTATATTTCTGCATCATAGACAACGGCGTGTGTGTCACCTGTATACGTATAATCTATATGTAGGTGGCAAATATACATCATATATATGTTGAATGAACCAATCAATTTTATAATTTGCTTATAATATTCAATTAAATATATAATATACGTAGGACGCACTAAAGATTTAAGGAATGAATGAGAAAAAATTACTATGAATGGTCAAAAATTAATTTATTGTTTTACAAAATATTCTCCGCTAGTTTTTTCAAACAAGTACACCAATTTTGGAAACACTTTTGCCACTCCTACCTAATGATCTCGAAACATATTTTTCGTACTATTCGACAGTCTCTTCTGGTGATGTAAATCATTGACCGGGCTCTTAATTATTGCAAATAAAAAAGGTCACAAGCTGCCGGGTTGGGACTATAAGCAGAATTGCTCATAAACTCTACGTTTTTATCTTTCAAAATTTTATTTGTCTGTTTAGCTGTGTGAGAACTGGTATTGTTAACGCTTATTTTTTAAGGAGTTCGTTAATAACATCCATTAATCAAATGGTCGTGTACCCATTACTATTCACAACACGACATTTCTTCAAACCAACCGTAGCCGCGTGTCCAATTTTATAAAGAGAAGAAACAAGCACCAGCTTAGAGGTATATCTCTCGCGTGCCACTTTGGTTGATTTCAGTTCAGCTCGATAGATCCATACGGTTGATTACTGCTTTGTTTTGAGATCGTAACTATATATCCATGTTTCGTCACCTGTTATTATATTCCATATCAAATTTGACGCCCCTACCTTGAATTTGGTAAGCATGGTATTGCATCAAGTGACGCGGTCCGTTTTTTAAGCCTCAATCACATTGTGTGGGATCCACCGCGAATACAGCTTTTTCATATCCAAATGTTCATGTAGGATTGATTGTATTTGACTTATGGTTAAGGATGACCGAATCACATGTCTGGCTGTTTCGATCATACGTGCACAACATCGATGTTTTTGTTGTTCATAACGGTAAACGTGCAACTATCACGAAATTTGTTACGGAGATAGACACGATTGCGCTTAAATTCTGAAAACCGGTTATAAATAGTTGCCTTACAGGGTGTTTCATCGCCAAAGGCAGTTCGAAGCTGAACGAAGATCTGCTGAGTTGTCAAATTACACTTGAAATCGTAATAAATCATACTACGAATATTTTCACAACTTAAAACCATAGTGATGACGACACGCAATTTTCATAATGACATTACAATATAAAGACAATTAACAGGTTAAACAAACTGTACCCTACAGCAAAATAGTTCCATTTTCAAATGTAGTAATTATTTTTAAAATATTGTTTATGTAAGTGGCTAGTTCCAGAAACTTGTAGTATGCCCCACATACAGTAAACGACCTTTTTTTTATCAGTTGTACTGTGACACCTGTCGTTGAATTTTTTTACGTTAACTTAAATTAACATAAACTTCAAATGACTTTGTATTATGTGAACCAAACATTTTTTTCTGCCTATATTTTTTACAAGTTGCTTGTGCGCATAGTACCTAGTGTACACGGATAAGTTATGGAGATAGTCTATTTACTCGTTTATTCGATTTATGTTTCTAAACGAAATTTCATGATGTATTATGAAACACATTTAATGATACATCATGAAACTTAATATCTAACAAATACCAATCGTTATAAGTTTTCAGATTATATACTTAGATATGTATTTAGAAACTAAAAATAATATTATCATAATACTACTGTTCTGTTTTTATCAAAATTTATCATAATTAAAACTTAAAATATCTTAAACAAATTTTGTGAGTCTGATAGTCTGGTATTTATGTTTTCACATTGACAGATGACATTGAGTATTTGACAGTTAAAATTAGTAGCATGATGATAGGAATTTACAAAACGACGTAAAGGCGCGAGTTTGGCGTTATAAATGAAAATAAATAGCTAGATTTTAATAAATCAATTATTATAATGAGTAATATTCTTACATATAATTGTGAAATAACAGTTTTATGTTAACTAGTGTGATCTATTGACCGTCAGTGTAATGGCACTGTTAATTGGTTAAAAAAAATTAAACAATATGTGGATAAATATATTTTGTTGTTTACATAGTTAAAAAAACTGGGTATTACATAAATAATGTTTCCTAGCAGAAGTTGGTTTGGTAGTCGTTGGGGTCGCCCGAAAAATCCACATTCATTAGAGAGATTGAAGTATTTACATAATATTCTATCGAAGAATACGACAGTTTCAGAAAACAATAGGGGGACACTTGTTGAATCACTGCGATGTATAGCAGAAATTTTGATTTGGGGAGATCAGAATGATAGTTCTGTTTTTGAGTGAGTATTATAGATTAATAGGTTATTATTTGCTATATTAAAATAATAAATTTTGCCATCAGGGGACGCCTGGAAGATGTGAAACATTTAATGTTAGAATTTGTAATTAATAAATACCAATAAAGAATATATGTAGTAAAAAAATAAAAATAAAGTTCGTTGATAAAAATCAATATATTTTTCTTATTATTTTAAATGTAATATAATTAGAGAATATTTATATTTATAAATAGTCTATATATTTCGATTTTTATAATGAATCACTGATTCTAATTTTTTTAGGCCTTTTCTGAATAATAATATAACACCAAAATATAAAACAATAACGTCATTTATTTTGTTAAAATATTTCCATAATAATTTTATTACAATATTTCAATAATGATGTTATTAAAATAAGTCAATTTATTAATTTCAAGTAAATTTTATTAATTTTAATATTAGATTATAATTGGGTGACGTCACAGTAACTAAAATGATAAAAATCACTGTTTATTGTATATCTATATCGCTTGTGTAACATTATGCTTGGCAATTACCACGCATCAGCCGCTTAAACTCCCCATGCTGATGTGCATGTAGATGTTTCACGTCAAAAATAATTTATTTACTTTATTGTATTTTAGAAGTAAATCTCATAAATATACATTTATAATCAATGAACATTATTTAATCATTCACACATCAACAATTGTTTGCAATCATATTTATGTATTAGAGTATGAAATAGTTTCAAAATTATTGTTGTTTTTCTATGATTACAGTTTCTTTTTGGAGAAGAACATGCTCTCATATTTTCTCAAAATCATGAGGCAAAGGTGTGGTGGTTCATCCTATGTTTGCGTACAACTTCTTCAGACATTAAATATATTATTTGAAAACATAAGAAATGAAACTTCATTGTGTAAGTCAAATTGTATTCTATATTTTATAACTAAATATTGTTCTTTATAAACTATATCGAAGATACCTATATTTAACAAATTATTTTTTTTCCGTAGAAAAGATGACTTTTTGATTTCTATACACAAAAAGCAGAATGGCTTCTCTTCATGAATGTCTGATTTGTTAATTTTTAAAATTTAATTATTTATGACGTATCAGTATACATTTATCTCTATGTCTGTGCTATTATTTTTTATTTCAATGCATTTTTAAGTGTAAGATGTTAGTTATAAACCAGTGATCCCGAGATACTTGCTTGCAACATGCATTTATATGCAACCAATCGATGACCATCGAATCTGTTCTTCCACTACAAAACCCTATCCAATAAATTGAACACCTAAGCAAGTGTTGCTCATCCTTAAGCCTGTGTAATTTCGGATAGAATTTATAAAAGATTAAAAAATATATAACACTAATACAGCCTTTAAAACAGATAATAATTTTAAAACGTTATGTAACAATAAGGCTAATTACCTAGAAACAAAAAATCCAGAATTTACGAATTAACTTGTAATGAATGTAAATCGATATATATAAAGGAATTGGACATTGTTTTGAAATTAAATACAAAAAGCATATTTCAGCTTTGAAAAGCAATCAAATGACAGATGTCATTTTGCTAAACATATAATAGAAACCGTTCATAAACTTAATAACTATCACAAATTCGATGTTTGCCATATGTCTGAGAGAAAGAGTTAAGTTTAAATGCTTATGAATCTTTTGAAATTTGAAAACAAAGATAATAATAATATGCTCAATGATCAAATTAATACTTACAAATCAGCATTGTTGGATGCTTTCCTTTAACAAAATGGGCAATGGTTTGGTGATGGTTAGTCTATAGTAATAGAGGAACATGCCTATTGGTGATGGTCTGTGGCAGCTGGTGAAGGGGCTTCTGTCGCTCTTTGATGTATTACTCATTACATGACTGCATGCAATAAGTAATACATCAAAGAATGACAGAAGCTCATTAGGTGGTTGGGAGCGCATCTGTTGGTAGTTTTAAATCTCCTGAAACCCTGGTAGTGAAACAGTGACTGTCTGCATTTTGCAGATGTGCCGATCTGGCATGAAATGTACACAGAAATAACAGCATAACTATTTAATTGACTGTGATAAATAAGATACTTAACACTTGCTTAGGTATTTAATATCTGTCAATCCTCTCGAATCAATATTCACTTTATTGAGTAGGGATTTATAATAGAAGAATAGGTTTGAGGGTCAGCGGTGGGTTACATGCTGCATGCATTAACATGTATAATGCAGATAAGCGTTTAATTATGGATTTCCTTGAATTAACATCCCACACAATAGAATAGTCATTAAAATCAAAATGTTTTTATTTTTGTAAAAAACTTTTTTGCTGATACGAAAAACTAAGGAAACATTAAAAAAATATATTATAAAAAATATTTTAACATTAATTAAGGTTGTTACTTACCATTAAATAAACATATGTATTTTTTGATATTTCTATTTTAATGTCTGGGTGGTATCTATTAGGTTTGGGAAAAAGTTTTTTCTTATTTTATAAGTAAAAAGTTGCAGTATAATCTCTTTGGTTGTGCTGTTTACGTTTGGCTAGTTTTGATTTTATAGTTGATATTTTAGAAAAAGAATAATAAAAAGTAAAAACAATGTCCCGCCATTTTTCTATTGTTTTTCTATCCACCAAAATGTGACAATGCGTCGAAAAAAAATATTGTGACATTTATGTATTTAATGCAGTGTCAATAAGAGTAGCAGAAAACTGGTTCAAGCATTTTCAGTCCAGTCATTTTGATGTGTAAAATGAACCTTGATCTGATTGACCTGTTATGTATGAAGTTGTTGCCATTTTGGAAAAAGTAGAACAAGGTCTAACCAAGGTTGACTCATTTGAAAAAAGCTGGATATACAAAAAAGCTCAATATTTAGGACCCACAAGAGCTCACTGAAAAAAATCTAATGAATTGTGTGCATATTTGATTTGTCTATTCAATCGAAAATGAAACCGAACCGTTTTTGAAAAGGTTGATAGATCACTGGTGATGAAAAATGGATTACCAATGACAAGAAAGTGCAAAAAAGATCATTGTCAAAAAGCAACCGAGGTCCACAGTGGAACCTGGATTAACTTGCAATAAGTTGATGCTATGTGTATGGTGGGATTTGAATGGCATTATTCATTATTGAGTTTTACCTCTGGCCAAAACCATCAATTCTGATCTATTTTACCAATAGCTGATGAGACTTAAATGAAAATAGAAAAAAAAAATGGCTGGAATTGATCAAAACAATGGGTGCGATATTTCATCATGATAATATGATACCACATGCATCTTTAGCCACTTCGCTAATATTGAGAGAATTTGGTTGGGTAGTGCTAATGCATCCACCATTAGCTCTGACCTTGCACCCCCAGATTTTCACCTGTTTTGGTCTCTTCAGAATTCTTTAGGTAGCGTTAAGTTAACATCAAAAGAGGACTGTAGAAACTATTTATCGCAGTTTTTTGATGGAAGTTTCAAAATTTCTACAGGAATAGGTATAGAATACAGAATAGAATAGAATACAGGATTATATTTGCTACCTACAGAAAGACAAGTTGTTGAACAAAATGGCGTGTATATATATATATATATATATATATATATATATGCCATTTTCTAAATTGTGGTAAAGCCATTCTATGAAATAATTGGGCTACTGCATTAAAATGGGCCGGCTCAACTGGTGAGGTACTACACTAATATACTTCATAAATTATACCACACGGAATACAAACATGAAATAGTTTCTGCTATTGCATTACATCCAGTGAATGAGAGTTCCCATGTTCCACTACTCCCTACATCAGATATCATATTCTTCCCAAGAGGTTGACGATGCACTGGTGATTCTTTTGCAAGTATCCAAGGGTGGCTGTGATCACCTCTCTGGTGGTTGCATTGCTCATTTGCTCCTTTGAAAATGCTGTAAAAAGTATGCATTTCATGCTAGTGGGATATTAGATAGTTATTTGTTTTTAATTTATTTATAAACTCACATTTATTTCCTACAAGTATAGGTAGAGATTACAGATTTCCATATGATATAATCTTTGCATACCTCTTTTGCTTTATATACATAAGATATTATTATACATCAATTGTGTCATACAAGCTTCTCTGTTTCGAGTGCTTTCATTTTGGTCATTTTTGATATGCCTCCAATTTGGCCAGCATACAATATTATAGGCTGAACCTTACCGAGCCTTACTTCATATATATTATTTATAATACTGTAGATTAGTTTTGTCATTTATTTTCATTCAACCTTTCCCAAGAGCCAAGCTGTCACAACGTAACTTCTTATATTCTAGTCCCCAGACCTTCTTTCAAATAAACCACGTTTGACATCAATATTTTTTTAATGTTCCATACTTATATCTCAAAGATACTCACATCATAACACATGCATTATGCAGGTATTGCATCTCAAATCTAATATTTACACCAAATTACATTGTTTGGCGATCTAAATCTAGTAGGCCATTTAAACATAATTATTATTTGAATAACCTGGTCAATATTATAATTATGAAGGATACTTGTCTAGATTTGTTTTCTTTAATATAATCAAAGACTAACATGACCTACTTCTTATACAATTACACAAGAAATTGAATTATAATGAATTATAATATATGATATGGTGCTTAATGGAGAGAATTTTAGTAAAATAGATCACCAATTGTATCACAATTGGTTCTATGTATGGTCATTATTATTAGTCAATTCCATTTCCAATTTTGTTCAGAGAAAATAGAAATTTTTCAGTGTGCCTATGTATTAAGTTTCTGTAAGATTTTTTCATTGACTAACTTGTTTTTGTGATATAATAAAAGGGAAATAGTATCCCCACTCTATATGTTCATTGATTGAAATAATGTAACTGATAAAGAAGAAAATATTTATTCATTTTATAATTTTATATCAGTTAAAGAAACATTTTACAAATTAAAAAATATTCATACTTATGCACTTGTAAAAATCGAGATTGAATAAAACGTAGATTATGTTTTTTATTGCTTCTTTTAAAAATTACTAATATCACAATTATTTTCTGACTAAAAAAAACTTATTCTATTGTGTTATTTCTCTTCCAAAGTATTATTAAAACGAAAATTTATCTTTGTACTCAATCATGCCATTGTTGTTATCAATTATTATAGCAACTTAATGTAAATCATATTTATTAAGATTTAATTGTTTCTTGTATTTTCATTTTAGATTACCTTTTAAGCAACAACCACGTAAACTCCATAATAGTTCACAAGTTTGATTTCTCAGACGAAGAAGTGATGGCCTATTACATATCATTCTTGAAAACTCTAAGTTTAAAACTCAACAATCATACCATACACTTTTTCTACAATGAGGTAAAGATATATCTATTTTGTTTAATCCCTATCATACTTTCTTTGGCAAACTTATCTAGTGTACTGAAAGGAATAAATCTCTGTTTGATACAATGTTTTCTTTGTCAGAATTAAAATTAGATGATATTAATCTAGTCTGTTCTTTCTATTACCCTATAATTCTGAATTAAAAGTATTATGACTAAAATAATAATTAACAAATAAAATAAATTTGTTTTTTATGAGCTGAAACTGAATTTACTCAATTATAGAAGTAATTTTCAAAAAAAAAGATGCAGACTTTATTAAGCGTTTATTAAGGAATTAATCGCATGTTTAAATTTATGGTTATTTTAATTTATGAAATTACCATTATCTCACTGATATATAGTCTTCTTTAGGATAACATATGAATAATCAATATGTCATTATATGATTCATGTCGCTTTCAATCCAAATTGGTAATATGGTATTGGGTTTGACGGTGACTTTTGTGGTATTAAATATCTTTATTTTTGTTTTTAGAGTGTTAAATTGTCTTGATCCCATTTGAAGGCATTTAAGTAAATATGCTCACGTACAATAAATCAGATCACACAATATCCTGGCTACTAGCTTGTTCTTAGTTATAATAAAATATGTTTTTACATCATTTCAGATAACTTTTTGACTCACTTTATTATAAACTTTTCTTTTTTATACAAAAAACTTAAATTTATAAAGTTTTAATAATCTAGTCCAACAGCATATGGAACACTTTATGTAATATTTTCATTTTTGCTTAGTTAATACGTCAATCTCAATCTTATTAAAATAAATTTAGTATTCAAGTTATACATAGAACAGGATGTATAAAATAAATTGTTTAAAGAAATTTTAGCAGACTTAAAGTTTCTTACCCGAGTCTATAAAATGCGTGTATACATGCATCATGTCATGACCTCATCAAATAAATGTTTTTAAATAACTATACTAATAAAAAATCTATGTATTAAAGTCTCATAACTAGATTCCTATAAATTTTAGTTCAAATCTTTAATCAATTAAAATTTTTATACTATTACTTAAGCAGTTTCATTATATTTTAGGAAAATGCTATATCGTTTGTTTTTTGATACATAGTGGTCTCAAAGATAAGTCGCAAAACATGTTGTACATATGCTAAATATGATCCATAAACTCTAATAAAACCTAATCCATGCTAATCCACTAATCTTAGATAACATATTAGTATGTTTAAGACAAGTAAGTTTACATAAAATTTTTATTGAGATTGTAAACTTTATTTCAGCATACAAAAGATTTTCCTCTATATACAGAAGCCATAAAATTCTTCAACCATCCTGAATCTATGGTGCGCATAGCTGTCCGAACATTAACATTAAACGTTTATAGAGTGCAGGACGCAAGTATGCTCCGGTTTATAAGGGACAGGTAAGATTTTTGATTGTAATTTTATTTACTAAAACAAATTTATATTTTAAGATAAGTATAGATAGTAAAATAAAAATGTTCTTATTTATCTTATTAAGGACATATTAGCAGTGTAAGGTTTTTTTGTCATCTAAATGTAAGGTACAATTACAACAATTTTATATCAGTTTGTTGGGCTTGTGTCTTATGCTTTTAAAGCTAGTTCAATGCATGTTGGAGTTGTTGTTGCACCCTAAATATTGTAGTCACCAGTCCAGTGACAGTGTCTAGGACTGATGGCTTAGTGTACTATTTAAAATTAAAGCAAAATGGCTTAATTTGACTTAAATTACAAACTCGTCAGTCATTTCATGTCGACAGATGGATGTCTTCAATTATCTACCCAGTAAGTGTGTTTCAAGTGAGAGGTAAAGTTTGTTGCTTCTTAAGTGTTCAAAAACTTGTTGCTCAAGTTGCATATAATTAGTTAATAGGTTTTTGAATTTCAAGGTAAGCCCATTAAACACATAATTTATTAAATATCGTTCAATTTTGAAATAAGATTTTGGAAAGCTGTATCAAATACAAATCATCGTAATAGATAGTTAACAATTTTTGTTCCACTTTTAATCCTCATTTTTTTTAGATGTCGATGGTAAAAAATAATATTTTCAACATTTTCATCTGTAATAAACTTCAATTTTCATTGAATTAGGTACATAAAATTTGAATAAAATCAAACAAGCAAAAAATATGCAAAGAAAGTTTTATTGGAAAACTTTATTTTTGGAAATCCTCAATTTTCCATCATCATTGATTCTTGTGAAGCGCAGTAGATGCTTCATTTTTATTAATTCAATAGTTTCTATTTTAGGACTGCAGCGCCATATTTCAGTAACTTGGTCTGGTTTATTGGAAAACACATTTTGGAACTAGACGCATGTGTCAAAAATGATGCAGAGTAAGAATAAATAACTTCATTATATAAATAGATAGAAATAACAATGATATTTTTTTGTTGATTACTCTTTAATATGTCTTTTATTTATTTTTTAGCCACCAATCTCAACAGAAATTAGATGATCTAGTGGCCGAACATTTGGATCATTTGCATTACATCAATGACATTCTATGTCTGAATATACCAGATCTAAATGATGTTCTAACAGAGCATTTATTACATAAATTACTTATACCTCTGTACATTTATTCTCTTACTTGCGAGCCTACCAAAAAAACAATAACTTCATCAACATATAATAGAGAACAGGTACAAAGCATAGAAGCTATCACTAGAAATCTCGAAGTGATAATAAAAAGAACATTCCCTGTGCAAAGGACAGAAAGTTTGGAAGAAGATAGCAAACCTAGAGTATCATGTGTTGTGGCCTTATTTTTGTTATCACAAGTCTTCCTGATAATAACTCATGGGCCAATAGTTCATGCGCTTGCATGGATTATATTACAATCGGATTTGTCAGTATTTGAGGAAGGTGCAACAAGCATTTTAGAAATGTATATAAGTAATGCAAAATCTAGTATAAAATTAGAATTTTCTAAACCTCAATTAGCTTAGAGAAGGCTTTAGAAAGTACGTCTGATTATGATAGGGACTATGCAACCCCAGAATACTCTGGGTCAAAATCAGCTTTTGGATTTGAAGCTGACAAAGACACTGACCAATCCAGCTGTGATTTGGATCCAGAACTTGTCTCCAATTCGATACCCTCTACTTCTCATATCAGTGGAGCCTCCAGTGTTGTCCATGATTCTACTGAGGATTTGGTTACGCAAATTCATTCGGTACCAAGCAACTCTCTTAATGAAAACTTACCTGACTCTCCTTTACCAGACTCAGGGATAGAATCAAATGCATCAAGTAAAGCACCAGATATGAATATTACTGATGAGGAGAAGCAAAAATTAAAACTAGGTACTACAACATCAGCAACCAGCGATCAAAGTGTTCCAATTGAGAAAATATTAGAAAGAGAGGAGGAAGAAATAGGAAAGAGACCATTTTTAAAAACCATTTTAGATTCTTTAAACTGTAAAGAAAATGATTATAAAGCACTATTTGCTTTATGCTTACTATTTGCATTGATTAATAACAAAGGTATGAATAATTTTTATTAATAATAATAATTTAATTAATTAATAACTTACAATAAACTATTTATCTTTGTTGTGGCTTCAACTGTGTATTTGGAATGCAGTGGGTAAGAATCTAGAAAGTAATAAAATGTTTATGATCAATGATGATTTAGAATAGGTACAAAAGTTATCACACATTCCGTAATACAGTATGTGCTATTTTCTATTTAGGTGTCAACACGGAATTACTGGATACATTGTTATGTCCAGAAGTAGAAATGTCACAGAGCAACA